>JAOTAX010122891.1:0-20908 GCA_025629825.1 Erythroxylum guanchezii | reverse complement strand
AAATGATGGAAATAAACGATTTCAACTACTTCATGAACATGCTTTATAACTCTTTGAATGCTTTGAAAAAGTGTTATATGTTTGTCATGAACTTATTGTGTTGATGAATTATGAAAAGAATATGAAAATGATTTATGAAAAGATATTATGTTTGAAAAAGATCAAGTTTCAAAAATTTGCCATTTTGGGTAACAAGCTTACAAGATTATGAAATACATGCTATGTGGGTTTGGTTTGGTCCATTATGTTGTCAAGTACACTTTAACTAAAGACTTCTCCTGCACGACTACTCAAAATCACTATGTGGGATTGTTTTAGCTCGTTCTGTTCACGACTACACATGAACCTTTTCGGAAAGTGTGCTAGCTCGTTCTGTTTATGGACCTTTCAGACTATTTTGATGTGCATATGTGCTCATGATACATTAAAAAGATTGATGCATACCTGAATTGCATTATTGAAATTTTGGTTGAGAAATATATGCTTTGTGATTTCAATGTGAATTTTTGTTACAATGGAAAATAAGTTTTCAATGGTTTTGCTTATTACTGGTTGTAAAATTGTTGCCCATGAGCTTTGAGCTCACCCCCTCCCATTCCGTTCCATCTTCAGGTAAGGAGCAAGAGATCGAGTAGTAAAGAGTCAAGGCATCACTCCGACTACGCTTATTTTGTTTTTGAAGCTAGTTTTTTTTTTGTAAACCAAGGCTTTAGTTGTATTTCGAGAAATTCTACTTTTGCAAATGATGTATTTTTGGTTTATTTTGTAATGTGGCTTGAAATGCCCATTAAAGCTTTGTAAAACTTTTACTTTGGTTATTAATGAGATAGGGTTGATGTTGCTCCTAGCTTCAAACCTCTTGCATTAAATCATTTTACAATGAAAATAAGATTTTGAAAGGTTTCTTGTGTTTATGTTCAAGTTTATTTTGTTTTGGGTTGATTTGATGAAGGTGTTTGATGGTTCTTAAGTTAGCATTTAGTAAGATAGGAAATTTTAAGTTGTGGTTTCTGCTTAAGAGGTTTTCGTCGTGGCGAAGCCAAAAGTTTGCCGCGGCGTAATTAACCTGAAGCTTTTTATTTTGTTGAGATGGTGAGTTCGCCGCAGCGAGACCAATTGATTGCCGCGATGAAATTAAAATCATAGGTTCGTCGTAGCGAAAGTTAATTCACTCGTCGCGGCGTAAAATTTCCGAAGGATCCAAAGGGATTTACCTATCTGTTCGCCGCGGAGATCCCGCTTTGCTTCCAAATGATTTTTTTTCTTCTACTTTTCAACTTCTAAGCCTCCCTCCACGCTCAAGCTTCATGATCCCATGCCCGATGTTGGGTTCCAAAAACAAGGTCCAACATAACATGCTTTTAAATATTTACCCGTGTGAAGATCTTTATCTAACTAATTCCTTCTACAAAAAAGTTTCAAATCAACTTGTGATTTTGCATTATCCTTTGTCCTCCCTTCAATGTTCATTATGGTGTTAAGCAAATTATCAACAAGATTTTTTTCCAATATGCATCATATCTAGATTATGACGTATCAAATTAGTTTCCAATATAGCAAATCCCAAATGATCCTTTGTTTTCTCAAACCAAAGTTTTTACTAATGCTTCTATTAACTTCTTCAACTTTAAGTTATGTAAGTTTCAGCAACCCTAATTCATCAATCTCTTACAATATCTCTTAACCAGCTTTGTGGGGAGGTGTTTATACCATCATATTCTTAATGAAATTTTGTTTGTTACGTCTAAATGGTTGATATGAAGAAAGAAATTTTCTGTAGTTATCAACCTATGATGTTTTGGCCCTGTTAGGAAGATAAAACGCATTAGAATCATTGCCACAGTAAGGACAAACCAATTTTCCTACTGTGGTCCATCCATACAACATAACATATGCAAGGAAATCACTAATAGTCCATATCAAAGCTGATCTCAACAAAAAAATTTGTTTAAGAGACACATTATATGTCGCCACACCAAATTCTCAAAGATGATGCAATTAAGATATCAATGGTTGTAAGAATATATCAATTTTATGTTTTGGATTCATAGGCCCTGGCACAATCATCGTCAAGAACATATATGCCACATTTATACACATCCATGGAGGCAAATTATAAGGAGTAATTATGATTGACTATGATGAATATTGCTGGCTGGATTGACCAAACTATTGGAATCCGTCTGTAAACAATCCTAATTTAATATTTCGACTTTCGGCTGCAAATTCAGAATGAGTGTTATTGAAATGTTTTCATGTAAATGCATCCGATAGATGAATCATTATTTCATCTTCCTATTCATGTTCATTATCCTATCTCATATGAGATGCAATAACATCAGAGGCATATAGCCTTTGATGTCTCAGAGTTAGCGAGAAATAATACATCCGCTTCCAAGGTACTAATTTCTGTTTCATTGTACGCATTCTAGGTTTGAACCTAGAATGACCACAAAGTTTGCACTCTTGTAATCCCACATCATCTACCTAAAACAACAGACATCCCAACTAGCAACAATCTATTTTTCAAATGGCAAACTAAGACCCCTAATAAGTTTCTTCATATTGTAAAAATTATAAATCATCGTATGATCAGGAGGCAATGATTCATTATACCAAACAAGAATTTTATCCAAACTTGATCAGAAATATGTCTTCCAGACTTTATGTTCAATATTCAAGCAATTGAAGATAATTGAGTCATAGTCTCACAATTTGACCATAATTAGTCAGCTGATTTTAGTAAGTCAAATTTTTTTTTTGCATTTAGGTTTTGTTCTTTTTCAAGATTTTCTATATTTGCTTGAAAGGTATCCAGCTGCATCATAAATCATTTGGGGTGTAAGGATTATCAGTTGCACCCATATTATTTGTTATAAAACTGGTCCCCCTTAAAACTCATCCACATTTATTGACGAGTTTACTTCATTACCCCTTGAGGTGCTACAAATTAATGGCTCCTCATGTCGTGTCCACTCAAAATAATTTGGAACAAACTTTTTTTCTTAACAAATGAAGATTCACTTCATTAATAAAAAGAAAACAAATATGTTTGCGTTTTTTACATGGGCATATGATCTTTGGATGGTCCATATATGCAGGTTGAGAACATGCATAGTTAATAAAAGCTTAAACTCCCTCAACAAACTCAGGATTAATGAAACCATAGGGTGTTAATCATTTATACATCCAAGATCTATCAACATTACTCATTTCTACAAAAATGTTATTTAAAAAAGTGATTTCATAGTTAGATATAATAATCGTTATAGTAGTATCCACATTAATCTTATAAAACATTTAGTCTTCATCGAGTCCCTAGAGTGATGGCTATGTATAAATCTTTTCATCATTAGATCCTTCATCTCCCCTAACTTTTTACAAATCTCTGACCATTTCTCCTCTAAATTGAAACCAACCAATCCCACCATATGATTTCACAATTAGAAAACTTAATCACAACCAATTCCACCTTCAATGCTTTAGAGTATTTATAAAAATAAAAAAAATTAACTCTACCTTTTTCTACCAATCTAATTAGTTTAAGGGTAACCTTAACTTATCATCAGCAAATATGTTCTCACCATCATCAAATTAAAGATGATGAAAGTGAAATGTTTTTCCATTCTTTAAATAGTTATGATGTTTTCCTAACAAAACAAGTACACTTAAGAATAATATCCCACAACCATTGCATTGCTATAACAATAAAACCACCAAATTTAGCAGAAAAATCATTGGGAATGTACGGTGACAGTTTGGTAAGCATCATCTCAAAAAGATCAAAACTTGTAATTAAAAAATGCAAACACACTAATATCTAAAACATACGCTACAATATTTGTTCTGGATTTAAGGAACAGAAGATTTCTCCTATTCCATAACAAACACATGTAATATATACATCATATTCATTCTTTATGTAATTCACTACAAATATCAAAGAATAATAGCAGAGTATCTTATATTATACAATTGGTATGGGAGTAGTTTTTATGTTGGGAAATAGAACATAGTTAAACGAGAAGATGGCTCTTACCTGGTTTATACTCCAGCAATGAACACCCGGTAGAGAGAGAGACCCAACCAAATAGTCCTTTAGATTTAGGATACTAAAATTCTAGCACCTAGTTCACCAATTGAAATTGAAAGAAGAAAGATAGTTTAGATTCTGACACCTAGTGCACCAGTAACAATAGGCTCATTTCACTGAATAGTAAAGCCGTCCACATTGTAATTCATGCACTTTTTTGAAATGGATTTAATATCTATCTATGTATAACTTGATATCTGAAACTTGGCAAACTCTAAAAGTCACATATGAAGAAGAGATGGGACAAATTTTATGAAGTGATGAAGAAGAGACTTTATCAAGTGATGGGAAGGATATCATTAATAGGAAGTTTAAGAAGTTCCTTTATTTAGGGATGTCAAAAAGGGTCGGTCAGCTAGTCTTCTCTACGTTTATTTGTGTCAAAGTAAGACAAATTCTTAAGTCTTTTTTTTTCTATTCTTAGTTTGGTCTTCTTGTTTCTAGGATGTCATCAAAATTGTTTCAATCATCTTATTATTTATTTTTCTTTATATTGTATTAGTTATATAAATATATAAAGGAAACAATAAAGTCAAATAAGTTAAGAAAAATGTGTATAAATAAGTGTTTCTTTAATTAGGAAGCTTATAGGTATGTCTTCTAAAGATGGTTTAACACCCAAGGAAGAGAAGGAAAATGTGATCTTATTTCTTGGGCAATGAAATAATAATTTAAGAAGATGAAGGCAATGTATAATGATGTGACAGACCTCTTAGAGAGACGATATAATCAAATAGTCTAGTTACAAAAGGTACAAAACCCTCATGTTCTTAAAGTGAAGATATAAGAAAAGCATAATCCAACACTATAAGAGAAAGCTAATAACTCTGATCTAATAATGACAATATTGATCATCATGTTGATGGCGAGGAATTTGTAGCTAGAAGTGTACTCAAACCAATAAGGATGAGATAAGAGTAATGAAAAGATACATATATCATACTATACTATTTTATAGAAAATTTGAGTTTTTCTTTTTGAAGCATTTGTATTCATACATACTTCAATGGTACGTTAAATAAGTTTAGGGAGGTTAAGTTAAAAAAAATAGATGCTAGTTTTTTTTTCCTATTTAGTAACATAAATATAAGGTACTTTGTCATGTTCGAAAGACATGGAGACTAATAAGGAGGAGCAGTTTTGCTAGATTATTTTAAATTAATAGGGCTTAACACTTTAGCTAATGATCACTTAATTCATGTCCTTGAACTAATAAATATTCCATTTGCTTCTCATCAATTAGACTACTATACTAACAAAGGAGGTTTAGCTTCTACTTCTATAATTTTGTAGCATGCTCGACCCAATTGTTAACCTTTAGATTGTAATGCTCATGATACCATTAATGTTACGAATTCATCAATTATACTATTACTTTAGAGTTAGATGACAATGTTGTGGAGGCTAAGAAAGGTCTAATTAATGTAGAGTACGATTCTCACAAGTTTGCAATTAATATAAAGTATAAACTCTAAGAATCTATCAACAAATTTAAGTCCGCCGCTGGTGTTATTAAATCTTCTACTACACTTAATATGGAATCCTCATATGGTTTCAAGATTAACACTAGGAGAAAATCTAAGAGGAATAATCAAGTGTTATCCTTATAATCTCCTAAATCTTGATATGAATTTGCTATGTTGAAATGTAAAGGGATTGAACAGCCCTAATAAGTGATAACTTGTTAATGATGACTTGAAGGATTTGAACCCTTCATATTTTATATTTTGAGAACTAAATTGAGACAAAATGGGATGAGTAAGCTAAATTTTCTTAAACACCCTTAACTAATTATTATTAATCACCGTTCTCATCATTATGGTATGATTATTATCTCTTTTGATCCTAATAGAGTGAAGGCTTTGAACTCTATAATCACAGATCGAATCTTACACTTGACCTAGAATTAATATAAGAAAGAAATTGTCTTCATATAAACTCTAATTAAATGGATATCAAGCTTTAAACTCGATAAATTAACTTTATTACACCTATTATGATGTGATTTTTTATATAATTTGTAGGTTTTATTTTATATTATTCCTAGTATAATTAGAATCATATTTTCAAAATTAGTAAATAAAACTTAATTTGGATCTTTAGTTCTTAAAAGTATGCACTAAGTGATGTTTTTCTAAATAATTGGATCCCATACTTATTTCCTAATTACTTAGTATAGGCCAATAAGTAAAATGGTCATAAAAGTAATTTTATTTTTTATTTCTTTATTTTTTAAGTTAGTGCATGATGTGAAAGCTGAATTCACTTGATTGAAGAGAGGTAAGCCAAAAATCATTTAGGTCAAAACCTAAAATCTTAAGTATAAACTAAAAGCCCATAAAACCAATGAAATCAAGTCCAAACCACAAGCCTACAAACCCCAAAGCTTAAGTTGAGCTCTAGGTTCTAATCTCTAATTTCCTATAGTTTCTCGCTTCGAGATTAAATCCAAAATCCATTTAAAGCCTTAGGTTCTAAGTTAAGAAATCTAGACACATTTTTAATCTCTTATTTCATTTTATTTCTTAAGCCTTATAACCTAGCTCTAGATATATCAATTTCATTTCAAATCCTATGGCACCACTCTTACCATTTTTTCCATTTCAAAGCCCTAATATTCATTCTACTTATTTTATTTTATCTTATCTTATTTTTAAGCTCTGAAATTCATTCTAAATATTTTATTTTTAAGCCCAGAGATCCACCTTTAAGCGTTTTATTTCAAGTCTTATGATACAACTTTAAACATTTTCTCCATTTTAAAGCCCTAATATTCATTCTAGGGATTCCATTTCAATTTAATTTAGTTTTAAGCCCTAAGAACTACCTATAGGCATTTCTTTTTGTCATTTCAAGTCTTATGGAACTACTTTAGGCATTTTCTTTAGATTCCAACAGCTAATATTCATTCTAGGCATTCCATTTTTATTTTATTTTATTTTTAAGCCCTAAGAGGTAACTTTGGCATTTCATTTTAATTTTAAGACCTAATATCTATTCTAGGTATTGCATTTTCATTTTCAATCCCCAGCCCCTAGGTAAGACTATAATTAATGTAGAGTATAAACTCTAAGAAGACTAAACCAACAGTGAAGAGTGATAGGAATTAAAGGATCATAGACCTTATGGAAAACATCTACGATAAAATTTTAAGCTTTCATTGAGAAATTGATGTCTTCATGTTGTAAACTAGATGATCTCAAAATCATCCTTATGGCATACAGTGATGTAAATCAGTTAAGGGAATGTATAAAATGTAAGGTTTAATGTTAGCAAATTTTTAAACATTCTAGTCATAAAACTCTTCTCTCATGCTTTGTTGTTAATTTAAGCTCAATAATAGCATATTATTCAGAAAACTAAAAATAAACAAAAAAACTTTTACACATGAAAATAACAACTCATTTAGCTTTGTCTCTCGTATTCATAAATTCATCATATACATTTCATTGAACACTTTATAGGCATAAGAAATCCATCGCTAACTATTAAGAAAAACACGGATACGTGGCATTCATCATCAACAGGACCACATTCAGACACATAATGATCTATTAACAACTGAAATAGACACGGACAACACAAATGACACTAACCAAAAGCTTCCCTAATAAAAAGAAGAGATAAATAAAAAACCAAGTGGAAAGGAGGAACCACAATGGACGATTAACAGGAGACCAAGACGACGACGACAATGGACAGAACTGAAGACCACGACGAGAAGGGAAGAGGAAAAAAAAATTAAAACTTTCATAGACGTTTGGCAAAGGGGAAGAGGCTGTCAACGTTGGTTTAAACGTGATAAGGAAACAATGTCATTTATAGTTAAACAAACGATGTCGTTCTCCATCCAATTAAAACAACAACCCCGATGTTATTTGAATTTACCTATAGAATGATATTTCTGTAAGTAAATTCTCGACGAAAAAACGATTTCATGGGGAATTTCCTTACAGAATAGTGTTTCCGTAGTAATTTACCCACAAAACTCTATTTATGTAGTGAAATTCCCTATAGAACTTTTTTTTCGTCGGTAAATTTTGTATGCATTTTTTGCTGGGAACCATTGGCGCCCATTTTTACGACGACTTTTACTATTCTGTCGCTAACTTCTGTCGACAAAGTTTGATCTCCTCTTTTACTGGTGGATTTTTTCCCGGTCGCAAATTACCTTTTTTCCCGACAACTTTACCTATGGAAAGCAATTTTCGTAGCTAATTTACTATGAAATTTTTTCCATAAGTAATATTCCGTTGATAATTTGCAATTTTCTTGTAGTATTATCATTGCATTTAGTAGTCTAATGTACACAATGTTGTGTATGAACAAGTATATTGAAAGGTAGTACTAAGGAGCTCAAATATCATTACTAAACCAAAAACATATATATCAAGTATAATTATGTAAAAGACATAGAAATCAAAAGATAAATGAATATGTTTTGTGAATATTTATAATACTTTTTTTAATCAATGACAATAGTTTAATGAAAAACCAAAGATTCGATCTATAAAGTTCTTATTATAAGTTATAAGATTGTCATTGAGTATTTGACCCAATATATGTTTAATTGAGAATTAAACACATTTTCTAGAATAAGTTTTAAATAAAAATTCAGTTCTAAGAATATGAGAATGCTTGATTTTATTTTTAATTTTAGAATGGATATTGGAATGAGTGGTAAACATTTAGTTCTATAAATAAGAAGTATCTCTGAGAGATAGGAGATACCTTTCCACATATGTAATTGTCTCTATGTATGAGTGGAGATTAGACAAGTTTTAAGCAATTTTAGGTAGATGATAAATGAGAGTTCAAGTCTGAAAACCCTAATATTGATGTGAAGTATTCAAACATATAAAGGGTTATTAGTAATGAAATAACTTAAAGAAATTTTATGTTTATCTAATTTGTTTGAACATGTTAGATGTGAGTTCTAAAAAGATAGATTAAATGAGTAAACAAGGGAACTCGAATTTTGTATTAGATATGACTAAACTATCATGTATATAGTATTAGAGGAAATACATATGCTATGATAAAAAGGAGTCATTACTATGATGCATGAGTCAAACTTGGCGTGCATTACCAACTAATATCAACTAATAATGATAATATAAGTCATATTATTAACTTATTTTGTGAGAATCCTTTGAGATTTTATGAATTTCAACTTAAAATGCCCCTTTTTTTTATACTTAGTTCTAATTTGAAATGTTTGAATTAATGATTTCTATTTTAGAATGTTTCTAAAAAATCATGACTAGTTCAATATTATAGGACATTCTAGAAAATAAATTAATTTGATTAAATGATTAAGAAAGAAGGAAGATTGTTATAAAGTTGAGTTCGTTAAGATGTTTTTAAAAGGGTCTACCTTCTACATAGAAGGAAGTAAAAATATAAAGTATTTATACAATAAGAATAACATCATGATTGATGCAATAGATGATTTAGGGTATAACATACTAAATACACCTTTGAATTGATACATTAATTGAGATATCATATATTCCTAGCAAATAAAGGATATCATACATCCTAATAAAGATTTTAAAATTCAAATTAGTAACGAACAAATAGTTATTTTGCCATAGATATATATAAGATATTTTTTTAATGGACAAGAGTTATGGAAAACGTTAAATAAAATGAGAAGAAAAATATAAAAGAGATTCAGCAACTATTGTTTTAACTCGTAAAAATCTAAATATTATTTATAAATAATTTAGTTTTAATATCGTCAATGCAAGTATTTATTGATTTAATTGTTTTATTTTCATTTATTTTCTTATACATGATCTAATATTCTTATTATCTTATTAAATATAATATATAATGTTAACTTTTGAATACTGTCGTTGGAGATAGGAAAAGCTAAAGACCAAAGAAATTTGTATAAAAAGACCAAAAGAGAGAAAGACAAATAGATTCCAAATTAACAATTATATGAAAATTGGAGAATGTTGACCGACTTATAGGTTTATGGCTTTGATTAGTCCTAATCTTTGACAAAAAAATTGATTCATCAAATGCAATTTGTCATGATGGATTAATATACAAGTAGGAAAGCAAACAAAACGCCAGTTCTTTATTTTTCTTCTTTTTTGGCATACATCCATGCATAAAGTAAATGTAAAAACAGTAATATCTGATCATTACCCCATTAATACTATATATTACGTATATAATTTATTCTTATAATCTAGTCTAAGTAATACTCATTCAAATTTATATTTTAAGACAATCGTATGATGGCAAACTAAATTTAAAAGTACGTTCCCACTGAGTGATATCCAATCCGAAAAAGTTTATAAAGCGAAAGATCTTTGTGAATATTTAAATTTTGTATCTTAAAGAAACAAAGAAAAAGGAATGATCGAGCCTAGTGAATGGTGATAAGTATGGAGGAATTCGAGTCCAGTAACTTTGGAAAGAAAACGACGTACCCAAGGAAAGGGGTAATTATTCTTGTGGCAGACACAGAAGACGTCTGATAGTAGACGAGCACTCCAGAGTTTATTAATTCCACAGTCTAAACAGATTGCTCTGTTTTGTTCCAATGCTAAAATGACTTCTGTTATAGAACTTAGCGCACAATTCTTTCCCCTTCTGCTTTTAACTCTAGTATTAATTCCACAGTCTGGCGGCCGTCCAGGTACAAGACGAGCACTTCAGAGTTTTATCGGGATACGGAAGAATATTTTCAGGAAATGTAGGCTCAGGTCATGTTGAAGTTACTGAAACTTGTTGGAAATTTTGCACGTTACTATCTTCCTGGAAATCTTCTTCCATAACCTGACAAAACTATGAAGAAGTTGTTGAAAATTGTTGAATTTTAGTTTAAAGAGGGTATTTGTCTTAAAATGACATAATTTTCATTAACTCTAAGTTAGGGTATTTATAGTTATTCCTAATAAAAGAAACTTTTTTAATAATATAGTTAATTTAAAATTATCATCAAACACATTAGAAGATCGAATACAAAACTATCGAAGCTTTTAATTTTCGTCATAGCACTAACTTGGACTTATAGGTATGGAAGTAATTTATTTAATATGATTTTGGAAGTATAAATATTCAACTTATAATTTAAATGTACTTAATATATCTTAAATGGAAATCATACATTAAACAAAAATGGAGGAGACATCATGGCCCACCCCACCCCTAGCTAACCCATAATGCTTTGCATGTGTTCAGTCAACGTCTTACATAGACATATGTTCATATCTTTGTATATTATCATAACCTAGAAAAGCAACCTAATTCTCTAGGCTCGTTCTTCTTCCAAATTGCTTTCAAATTTTTCCAACTTCATTCAGAGGGAAGTGACTTAGCGACGTGAATGTGGCAAAGAATTTTCGAAGAAATTATGGAACTTCTAGACTACAGTCATCGATAAAATAAAAAAAAATTAAACTCGCAAAAAACTTATAAATTTACTCTTATAACTCTTATGGTACATATTTTTAAAATTAAAATCTTCAATAATCGCATCTGTTGGTGATTATGAATCGTTGTATTTCACCAGGCGGTTAAATGGTATGTCGATAGTGTAGCAACTAAGATAAGTGCAGTATTGTTTAGATAGATGATACACAACAGTTAGTTTCTTAATATTTATAACCATATATATTGCCACAGAAAAATGAATGAGCTTATTGCATAGAAAGTTATGATGCATCTTGTATGAGTTTTATATCTTATTTAAGTCTCTTTTATTTATAGTTCTCAATTTTATGTTTATTATGTTCATATACATGAAGTATCCAAAAAGAGCAATGGAAAGTATGTTATTCCACGTACATCTCTGTATTATTTTAGGGAAACTATGGCTACCATTCAAAGTCGTGGAAATTCTACGTTTGACTTAGTGCACCAATTATTGCCAACGGAAATATGAAAAGCATCCCATATTGTCAATGCAGCAATAGTTTAATTAAGCAGACAACTAGTACTTATATTCACGGCGTCTACAGCCACCTGATTTCCACGCACATACAACGAGTTCCACCATCTACGAAGTTTCTGTTATCATCCACGTGGTTCATCCTCCCACTCTTCATAATCTTCCAGGGGACGCAGTGGTCCTTTCATTGCCATGCTATACTTAAAAGTCAATTGCTGGTTGATGTCTATCCAACCAACATGGTTGCTTCAGGCTTTATGATTTGCTGAAATAGTCTTCACATCTGAGTCGCACCAGGGCTAAATTAAAACAACAATTTGTAAGGAGTTGGCTAATAGTTTCTTGAGACATAATAAATTGATTCGGTATAGACTCCAAAAGACCCAGCGTTCAGAGGTTGTTATGTTCATGAGGTCTTTGAAAAATGTATTTGAGATAAGGAATATTCGTGGTTTTTTTAATGTATTTATTGTTTCACTTGAAGCATATATATTACCACATATATTTCGTATTTTAGGAAAAGGATGGCTGAATATATATAGCCGCTCGAAGAAGCAATTTACGTATACGTACATTACTGCAACGTCGTATTCGTGACCTTGCGTATCTAGTGCAGCTTCTGCGTATTTTCAATGTTCATAATCTTCCAAGGGGACCTCCTGGCCCTTTCATTTCGTCCCAGCTTATACATCCTGGTGTGTGTATATATATAGAGCCACTAGTGTCTCAGCTGAAGCATATTACCTCATATCTTTCACACTTTACCTAAATATCATTGAGAATATATAGCTATTCCCAGAAGCAATTTGCATTACTGCAACGTGATGTCGTACTCGTGCACTTGCGTGTCTAATGCAGTTCTACCATCACTACTGCAGGGAACAAAACGGAAGAGAGCAGGTCAGTTCATCTGAACTTCTTAAATATAACAGTCTCATTATATGGAGATCTCACGGACATGCACTGCAAATGTATGATCACAGGTCAGTGCAAGCTTATCTCACGCAATGCGAACATGGAGAACCTTGGAAATGAGTATTTGTTTCCTGAGGTAATTGTATATCCATTCTTCCATTGAACAGCAGTTGATGAGAGCTATTATTTTGCACTTGGCGATTGAACTGTGCTTCCTTCAATTTGATTTCTATTATTCAGGCTCTGCTGTTTTCAAATTAAAATTTTCATTTGCTTCTCGTCGACTTACATATAACGCTTCTTGATATAGATATTCAAATGGGAGGCAGAACACATTCAAAAGAATCCCAAAGCACAGTTGATAAGACTTGGTGTAGGTGACACCACTCATCCTATACCCGAGATCATAACATCGGCTATGGCTGAGGTTACTACCTGCTGATCTCCATTATATCATTAAACACTAAATCATTAAAACTAAAACGTGCATCTGATATTAGTGCTAATTAATTAGTCTTTTATAAGCTTACGAAAGAAGAATTTGGATCTTTATAGTTTCCTCAGTTTTAGTTTTGACTTTTTTCTAATTTTCTTAGCAAATTATTTTTTATTTTGGCCGCAATCAAATAAAATATATATGATTTAATTATTTAATATTAATTATTGATAAAAATTATGATTAATATAATACAATTATTCAATTTAATTTGAATTTTTATAACTAGTCTAAAATTTAAAATTAGATAAAATTATTTCTAAAATTGATAATTATTTAATAAATTTATTCTTAATTTAAAATACTTGAATCTTATATATTTTAAAATATTTATTTATGAAATAATTATTAATTATAAAATACTAAATTATAAGTTATAACTTTTGTTTTAATAATTTTAATACATATTAAAATAAATATTAGTTTATAAGTAAAAATTTACAAACTTTTTACTTATTTATATTTATTTTAATAAATATATAATATTTCATTCATATTATGATAAATATTATAACAAAAAATAAATTAAAATTATTCTCTTCAAATTTAAATTATATTTTAACTTTTAAATATTATAATTAATAAAAATGTAATTATATTAACAATAATAACAAGCCATTAATAATTAAACATATTTTTATTTTACTTGAAAAAGAATAGAAAGCAAAATTAAGAAATAGAAATAAAAATTATAAAATAAAAATAAAAATAGAATCAAATCTCTCCTTAACCTGTAATGCCTGTTTAAATAACTCGGAACAAAAATATAACAGCCAGGAATGAAAGGAAAGCCTTGTTTAGTTTAGAAATATCACTCTCTGCCAACTCGATGAAGTTAGGGTAGGAACTTGATGTAATAAAACCTTGGTAAATTAGCTATATTGTTTTTTTTTCCGGTTAAATTCCAAATACTCTGCCTACACATTTAATTTCATTTTTCTCAGAGAGAAAATTTGACTTATAAATTATTTTCTAATTTATAACAGTCAATTCTATACTATAGAAACTAATAATAATATTTAATATTAGTTCAATTTCAAAATGAGTAATTAAATACATACTGCTTGAAGAGGTTCTTTGTAATTCTATACCAAGATCAAATTTTGGATGCTGATGTTTATCTTTTACACAATTATTTTGCAGCAATGTTATGCTTTGTCGACTCCTCAAGGTTATAAAGGGTACGGAGCTGAGCAAGGAAACATGGTATGCATCTTGACACTCTTTTGGTCCTTGATTTCAGTGTAGTACTTTCATAAACAAGAGAAGCGCCAAGGCAAAAAATCAAACCATAAGAATCTTAATTATCAGGAACTGAGAATTGCCATAGCAGAGAAATTTTATAGAGATGTGGGTATAAAAGGAGAAGAAATCTTCGTATCAGATGGGGCACAGTGTGATATTTCTCGCTTTCAGGTGAAGTTATAAAGAATTAATTGCACTATTTTGTAAGTTTTGGTAATTATTATTGTCAAAGAAAAAATTATTTTTAATTTGATTTATAATATTAGTAAGTACTAAAATCTAGGGAAATGTTACCTTTTTCAAGTTATAATGTTCAATAAAAATTTTAACATAAATTGGACCGGAAAGCTCTAACGCTGAGGGCCTATCTATAAATGGCAGATCCTGATGGGGTCTAATGCGACAGTGGCAGTGCAGGACCCCACCTTTCCGGTAATGTTACGATTTAGCCATTGACGAATCCAATCATGTTTCTAATTCATTAGTAATAAATATTTTTGAGATGCACTTGGATAATTATCATATTCTAAATGTGACACCATTAAAAAAAAAAATTCTAATTGTGACAGGCTTACATAGATTCCAGTGTCATTGTTGGGCAATCTGGCAAGATTGTAAAGGAAACTGGGAAGTATGAGAACATTGTGTACATGAACTGTGGTCCAGAGAACAAGTTTTTTCCTGACTTATCTAATACTCCAAGAACAGATATCATCTTCTTTTGCTCTCCAAATAATCCTACGGGTCATGCGGCTTCCCGACAACATTTGAAGCAACTGGTAGATTTTGCCAGGGAAAATAGGTCCATTATAGTTTTCGATGCTGCATATGCTGCCTACATAACAGATGATAGCCCTAAAACAATCTTTGAAATTCCTGGAGCCAAAGAGGTCTTTCAACTGATCGTTATTATTTAAGTTCGGATAATTAAATATTTTTTGTGAAAATAATTTGGAGTTTTGAATTTGGTATCTGTAGGTTGCCATTGAAATAGGTTCATTTTCCAAATTTGCTGGATTCACTGGAGTTCGTTTAGGCTGGACGGTGATCCCTGAAGAGCTGTTGTACTCCAACGGATTTCCTCTGATAAAAGATTTTAATCGCATTGTATGTACCTGTTTCAATGGGCCTTCGAGTATTTCTCAGGCTGGAGGTTTGGCTTGTCTTTCTGAGCAAGGTTTTCAGGTAACAGGTGCTATTATAATAGGATCAACAAAAGTTTCTTTTAGGGAAGATTAATTAATAGATCCTTTCAATACTTTTTACTAGGCTTTGAACAAGGTGGTCGACTACTACAAGAAGAATACCATATTACTGGTCGATGCACTTGAATCACTTGAATTACAAGTTTATGGTGGCAAGAATGCGCCCTACATATGGGTACACTTTCCAGGGTCGAGTTCTTGTGATGTATTCAACCAAATTCTTGAGAGAGCTCATATAGTAACTGTACCAGGTAGAGGATTTGGCCCTGGTGGTGAAGGTTACATCAGGATAAGTGGGTTTGGGCGCAGAGAGTGTATATTAGAAGCATCAATGAGGCTGAAGAAATATCTCAAATGATGATAAGTTCTCCGAGATATCGATAGTTGATTGGAAATGTGCATCTCATTGTGTGCATGCCAGTAAGAATACGACAAGAGGAAAATGGGGTTGTTTTCAGTTTGCGTGGTCACCAAGCCAACTATATAATATGACCTTCCCCGAAACGATACTACACCACTTGCCACTAAATTCCCCTGTTTCTTTCCTGTCTAGGACTCTTGTTTGGAATAATCAACCTCCTCCTCACTTTAGTTCGAAGAAAAGACCACGTTCTACTTAGAAATAAAGATTACAAAAATGCTTTTCCTTTCGTCTTAATAAGATTCTGATGCTCATTAAATAATTACAAGACAGCAACCTTTCATTTCAATCTTGTTAATTAATGTAACTTATCATTGTTTTTCTTTTCTTTTTTTCTGTGATTGGTGGAGTATTGTTAAGTAGGTTATGGTATTCCTAAAATTCTATTATAGGTTTTTAAAATATAAATTATATATGAAAATAATAGAATATATTATTTAATAAATATTTCAAAGATTATATCTGCAGGTTCATTAATATTAAAAATATAAAATTATATTATAAGTTTTATAAAATTATGGAAAGATATTCCATAAAAAGTTGCCATCCAAGTAGGTAAGGGTAGATTGCTTTCCACTAGTCACTGCATGGCTATAAAATGGACCATATTCAAGCCCTCGTAAGCCATAGCAGTGCAAACTTACCAAGTAGCCAAACCTATATTACCTGCGACAAGTTCGATAAACAAATTTGAAGCCATGTCAACTCCTGGATATAGCTTCGCTGAAGTGCAGGTGTTGAAGAAGCAACAAAAGGAGAAACTGAAGAAAATGGAAGAAGAAAAGGCCAAGATAGAGGGAGTTGAAGGGAAGCAGCAAACTGATGGTTGTGTCTCACAGATGGTTCATAAAGTTCATCCTGAGAGAGCAGCTATTTCGAAGGATGATGATGCAAAAACAGCAGGAAAAGCTAGCGTAAAGGATTAAGGAAATATATATGAACCGAAGGTATAGAATACCCTTCTATAAATAAATTGGAGTGCTTAACTTGATGTCACTTCCATTTCGCTCTAGTGTTGATGATGTATTAGTATATATAGATTAGCCTGGAAATGTGCGACAGGCTTCCTGTTTCTTCATCTTCTCCTTCTTAACTTCAGTGCAATTACAAGTACGTGCAACAGGAAGATTCCATCCAAGATGCTCGCACTCTACTATTATTCCGAGCTACAAGGCTTGCATACATGTAGTTGGAAAAATCATTAATATATATGAATACTTATCGACCTCCCTCAATTAGAGATTAAAAAAAAAAAATCCACCTAATCCAAAATTAACCGATAAATCCATTTTGATTAGGATCAAATTTGATAATTTTTAAAATCTAACTAAATTAATTGATGAATCCATTTTAATTGAAATCAAATTTGATTATTTTTTAATTCAATTTATTATAAAAATGAGTTTAATTTAACCAAAAATTAATAAATTAAATTATAGTTAGTTATATTCAATTTAACTCAAAATTAATAAGTTAAATTAAAATTAGACTGAATTCAAATTTAAGTTAGAGCTTGACTTTTATTAGGCTGGTTGTTAACTCTATTTTCTCCCGCAATTGCACTTCCACAATGATTATAGTGATGATATATTTAATTTAAAATATATTTGGAAACAAAAAATCACTAAATTCTACAATAAAATCCATCTGGAAGAAGCTGGAAATTTTCAATTCAATTTCTTCATACTTCTAATACACATTTATGAAAAGGTTCTTCTACTTATGAGCTATTACTAAAGTACTGGTGTAGTGGTTGACTTCTACTATTTAAAAACATAATGAGTATTGAAAAAATAAAAATAAAAGCAATAATGAATGTTCTAAAACTTTGAAATCAATATTAGGTTGTATGAAAATAAAATTCAAAAGAAGCTGACATAACTATCTGTCTTTTTAAAAAACAAACTTGAATTTAAATTTAATTTTTTAATATTCGATTAATTATAAAAATTCAGACACAAAATCTGCGTATAAAATATGTTTGATAGGCTTTGTACTCGACTTGGACCCAAATATTTTTTGAACTTAGCCTTGAGTCCTGGACCGTTGCTACCCCTGTAACAAGCCCATGACAAAAGGGTTATTAGAATCTAAAGATACGCAAATAGCTTTACGACAGTCAGGTCTACATATAAGAATTCTTGTGTGAAATTATAACTAATAAACGCGATTAGATTGAGTTGTAATTAAAAACGTGCTACAATGTTTCTGCGCTTTATTAAGACTAACGACCTATTTAATTCAATGGTTGAAGTATTCCAGCCTTCTTGGACCCTTTACACCATTTCCTATATTCTTGACCTTTTCCTCTTCTCTATTCTTGACCGTCCAACCCATAACTAATATCTGAAGTTGCACATATACTTTCCCTTGTCAGTTCAATAGCATATCTGAAGTTGCACATATACTTTCCCTTGTCAGTTCAATAGCATAGGTTCCTATTAAATTCGCTTCCATGACACCAGTCACATCCCTCAGTACTCTTGGCCTTCAAGAAACTTTGAAAGTGGTCCCCAATCGCATGTCCAGGCAACTTCGCTTCCTACCACTACAGTCACGTTCCACCAACACCTCCACCTCCTTGCTTACGTAACCTGGGCCGCCAACGTTGAAACCGACATTCCTTACCCCCATTTGCTTTCGTAATCCACCCTCAAAATTACTAAAGAAATAACACACCACCACATTAGTTTTTGGAATAGAGGCAGCGATCAAGAATTGACCAGAAATAATTTGGCCCACCCAATTCACTGTGGTGCTTGATCACCAAGCAAACGCCGCCCAAGCAATGTCACCATTTACATACGGACTTTCCACACAACAAAAGCCTATATAAATGACGCAACTCCTAGTGCTTTTCCTCATCAACTCTTATTTTGCGATACTTGTTCTCGATTGGAGTACTAACAACGCATTCCAATCTTATAGTGTCTCTCTTGGTTCTGATCCACTAAGTTTTTGGTTATGGCAAGCGGGTTTGCAGGGGCCAGTCTCGCGGAAGCATATGTGATGCGAAAGATATACAAAGAGAAGATGCAGAAGAGTATGACGATGGGGACCGAGCGAAAAGAGAGTACTGGTCAGGGTGGCAATGGAGAGCAAGGGAACAAATCTGGTGGGTGTTTCTTCTGGACTTCGACGAAGAGTCGTCCGGCTAAAGTTTCCTCGGTGGATTGTGATTCGCAGCTAAAAGAAAATTGGAGTTCTAAAAGTTAGCTCGCCACGAAGAAGAAGAAAGAAGAAAATTGCTAACAGTGCACTGTTAGCTGTTTTATGTGACTTACTTTTAGATTTATTTTAATGAGTGAAGTCTGAACTCTGAATTTATTAATTTTATTTATGTAATTTGTCGTTCCGTTGTAAATAAAAAATAAAAGAAAAAATTCGAACTCTGTGTATTTTTTTGTTTATGCAATAATTTGTTGTAAATTTAATATTTCTCACGTAAATTGCGAATAAATTTAATAATTTATAAGACTCTTATTCTTTACACTTAGGTTATTTTCGTTACTCAAAGTATAACTTTTTAATTATAAAAAAAAATCTTATCGATTGCTATAAAAACCGGGTTCATAAATTGCTATTAATTGAATATCCTAATTGAACATTTTAGAAATGAATCAAAACATGAAAATAAGAGAGACAACTTTTTGACAGATATTCAAGCTTTTTGTTTCCGAAACCACATCAAGTTCCAGGAATATGTAGCTTCTGGAATGTCGAATATCCATCCAAGGAATAGTTTGAGACCAAAAAAAAAAAAAACCTATATAAATTAGAGAAATTGCAGCGCTTCCTCTATGTCAGCCTGCAAGAGCTTCTGGAGAAATTGTCCTTCAATCATCAAAGCGAGCGATCTAACCATGTGTTTGTTCCTCACTTTTTGCTTTGTCTTATATCCTAAAAAGATCTTAAAATTTTAATTTGCAAGCTTCATTAGAAAAAAGAAGAAGAAGCGATCTCCTGAAAAAGATGGGGGAAGTTTTTGATGAATATGACGTTCTCTTTTAGGGTTGCCATATTGGTTGCTGCGCTATACTTTGATGGCCTCATATCCATGTCATCTGCTAACCTTAATTTAAGCTCAACTAAATTGCCCCTTCTTGTTGTGCATTGTTCATGTATGCTAACCTTACTTGAAAATATGTTTTTTGTAGCACCCCACTCTCGCAAGATTCGAACCCGACATTGATGGTGATATCCGAGTCCGTGACCCGCGAGGGTAGCGTGCTAAAGCACTCATTCAGTCAGAAATTGGTATACTTTTTTTTTTTGAATCACAAAACACAATATGCGAAAATCAAAACTCACATTGAGCCCATATTCATTCATAAACAATTTCAATAAACACAATTTTCTTTTGAAGCCATTCGGACTCTTTCACAGATACAAAACACAAAGTTATTCAAAAAGATGCAGAATATACAATTCAATACAAATAAGGAAGACAAAAATGCAGACGCGAACTGATCCCGACCTCTGATCTTCACTTGAATGATGTAGGTATATTCCCGTTGGCTTAACGGGGTATTCTTCTGATTCTGAAAATAATTGCAAATTTTGGGTGAGTTTTGCGAACTCAGTGAGTGACCATCATCGATGGCTCACCCAGTCACATAAC
>JAOTAX010122880.1:0-20911 GCA_025629825.1 Erythroxylum guanchezii | reverse complement strand
CAAATTTGTAGAAGAATGTTTGGCCTAAATCCTTCATTTTCATTGTGAAAATGACCGTGTAACATTGACCCGAAAGTTTGTTTATGAAAAAGCTGGAAGAAATGAAGTGTTTTCAATGAACACGTCTTGGTATTTTGATTATAACTTGATCTGTTTATTTCTAAATGAGTTGATTCTTGATTCAAATTAAATTAGAGACTTATGTATACATCTTTTCTGAAGAAGCCAAATGTTAATTCTCTCTCTTTGCATCTCAAAATCTGGCTGGAATCAGAGTTAGGAATTTTGTTATAGTTTAAAAAGAGTCTGAACTCTTTTGGATATAACTTTCAGTATACTAACTCAAATTGTACAATTTTGGTGTTATTACAAACTGGAAACATAGTGGAACAATTGTCTAGAAGAAAGTGTTACTGAAATACACCATTTTCCTTCTCATTAAGATAATGCAAAGTTATCCAGAAAGGGAGGTGTTAAGATGAAAATGCTGAGGTGTGCCAGAATTTGATGACTGAAATGTTCTGAACATGCTTTGGTATTTTAGTTATATTTTGATCTGTAGATTTCCAAATGAAATGATTTTTATTTTAAATTGAACTAGAGACATAATTCTACAACTTTTGTGAAGAAGTCAAATTTTAATTCTGTCTCTATAATTTTTCAAATTGGCATGAAACTGAGTTGTAGCTTAAGCTGAAGCACTGTCAGGGACAGAAATCATGTCCTGTGGTTATTGAATAAAATGTATTGATTCAGGCCGAATTAAACTGAGGTTTCTTCACCAAAGTTGAAGATTATTATCTTAGCTTTAAATTGGTATGAAGTTTGTAATTTTTGGATATTGCAATTGAAAGTTATGAGGTGTACAACTTGGACGTATGATCATGCATTAGTCAAAATGTCAAATGTACACAGTTTGTGGTATTTTGAGCATAACTCTTTGAATACTTAATCAAATTGGATTAGTTTGGAGTCATTAGAAACTTGAGACACTATAGAACAACTTTCCAGAAAGAAGTGTTGCCTAATTTTGCAATTTACCCTACCCGATTAATTATGCAAAGTTGACCCGAAATCATATCGGTAGAAAATCTGAAGTGGTAACTTAGGTTATGAAATTGATTTCACATTGTTTTATTTTGGTCCAAATCATAAGTACCAAATGTTATTAATGTGGACTTTGATATCTGATTGGTTTGATGATAAAAATTACAATAAGATACCCGAAATTATCATGAACATGCATTATAAATATTCAGTATACATAAATGAATTTTTAATCATGCACAATAGTGATTTGTATATGTGTTAAATGATATAGAGGAACGCATAGAGCGACCACTTCCAGATATTGCGGGAACTTCAAAGCAATAAGCAAACGGGAGCAATTGTAAGTAATTTAGACGGTAACTTTATTTGTTTTGTTTATTACTGAATTGAATTTGATATTGATGAATGTGTACTGATTTGTGTACGGATTCCGGACATGAAGGTCCAAGGTATTGATTGATGAATGTGATATTGAAGTGCTACTTACCTTACTTTGTTCTGCTTGTTGAATTTGATATATGCTGCTTGTGTTCTGAATTTCAGACAATGATTGTTTGAGGTGTTCGATGAATGTGTATATCATTGGAAGTGCTACTTATATGTGAATATGATTGACTACTTGCTTTACCCATGAAATGTCTAAAATGACTTGTTTTGCTTTAAAACTGTTGAGTCCTAGTTGTGGGTAAATAGGCATGCCTAGAAGGGTCTACAGCTGCTCTTGTTATTGACACCTCAGTGTCTCCTATATTAACACTTTAGTGTCTCCTAATATCTAGACATATGTCTCTTTTACTGATACCAATTATGGTATCTCTTATATAAGTCCGGTTATCCGCTTCTGTAAATGAATTTAGCAGTCATCTGGTTTTGTATTCTAGTATCTGTTTTATTCTGACATAAGTTAAATTATGTTCTAATTCTGAAGGGTTTATAACCTCCTGTGTTATGCAGTTCTATTAATTATAAAATTTGTTCTGAAATGCATTATGTCTGATTTATTGTTAAAGAAATCTTTTAATACAAATTAGTTATTACTTACTAAGCTATATGCTTAGCACGGTGGAATGGCACCATATAGGTTCAGAGTGAAGATTATAAGAACTGGGACGAGTCAACCGCAATGGCCAGCAGAGTCTGAGTTTTGTTTTGTTAAAAATGTATTTGGAGTTTGTTTTGGGCTTGTATATAAAGTGTATGATTATGATTTGTTGAAAGTTTTGTAATAACTATGTTTCAGGCTAGTTTCGATTTTCGGAACAAATTTGTAATAAGCTTTTCTGATATAATGTATGTTTGTTTAAGATTCTGGAAATGCATGTATGAAATGTTTTGTATAATTTGGAATGTTTATTTTTAAATGTTATTCTTTCGCGAAATGTTTAGGTTTGTTTGTTCTGTCTTCTGTGGCATCCACATATCCTCCTAGGAGGTATTAGGGTGTCACAGTCCCGATCAGAGATCGTTTGGTCATCGATCGAGACTAAAGCAAATTTTGATATGAACGTTTTCTTTCTTCTGGGCACTTTTCTTTTTGGCACAAAAAAATCTAATAATCATCACCAATATATAACAAAATACAAACTCGTATATGAGGAGAGACAGACAGAAAACAAAATTTTAGAGAGCTCCAAATCATATTCTAACCATTGGATGTCAGGCGGCAAGACTCGGGACCAACATACTAAAATTTGGTCCCAATTAGAGATCGTTCGATCAACGATCGTAACTAGAGCAAATTTTGATATGAACGTTTTCTCTCTTCTATGCACTTTTCTCTTTGGCATAAAAAATCTAATAATCATCACCAATATATGACATAATACAAACTCGGATATAAATAGAGCTAGATAGAAAATACTACGTTAGAGAGCTCCAAATCAGTTCTAACCGTTGGATGTCAAGATTCAAGACTCAGGAACAACATATTAAAATTTCATCTCGATCAGAGATCGTTTGCTCATTGATCGAGACTATAGCAAATTTTGATATGAACGTTTTCTCTCTTTTGGGAAATTTTCTCTTTGTCTCAAAAAAATCGAATAATCATCACCAATATATGACATAATACAAACTCGTATACTAGGACGGCTAGACATATTTTAACCATCAGATTTCAAAAGGCAAGACTCAAGAACAACATACTAATATTTCATCTCGATCAGAGGCTGTTTGGTAATCGATCAAGGCTTGAGCAAATTTTGATATGAGCGTTCTCTCTCTTCTGGGAGCCTTTCTCTTTGCACAAAAGAATCTAATAATCATTACCAATATATGACACAATACAAACTCGTATATAAATAGGGCTAGACAGAAAATACTGAGTTAGAGAGCCCAAAATCATATTCTAACCGTTAGATGTCAAGATGCAAGACTCAGGAACAACAAACTAAAATTTCGTCTCGATCAAAGATCGTTTGGTCATCGGTCGAGAATAGAGCAAATTTTAATATGAACGTTTTCTCCCTTCTGGGCAATTTTTTCTTCGACACAAAAAAATCTAAAAATATCACAAATATAAGACATAATACAAACTCGTAGACAAGGAGGGCTAGACAGAAAATACTATATTAGAGAGCTCCAAATCAGATTCTAACCGTCCGATGTCAAGAGGCAAGAGTCAAGAACAACATAATAATATTTTATCTCGATTAGAGGTCGTTTGGTAATCGATGGCGGCTTGAGCAAATTTTGATATGAACGTTGTCTTTTTTCTAGGCCAAAAAAAGCCTTTTTTTGGCATAAAAACATATAATAATCATCACTAATATATAACATAATACAAACTCGTATACAAATAAGGCTAGACAGAAAATAGTAAGTTAGAGAGCTCCAAATCAGATTCTAACCGTTGGATGTCAAGATGCAAGACTCAGGAACAACATACTAAAATTTCGTCTCGATCAGAGATCGTTTGGTCATCGATCGAGACTAGAGCAAAATTTGATATGAACGTTTTCTCTCTTCTGAGTAATTTTTTCTTTGGCACAAAAAATCTAATAATCATCAACAATATATAACATAATACAAACTCGTATACAAGGAAGACTAGACAGAAAATACTAAGTTAGAGAGCTCCAAATCAGATTATAACCGTTAGATATCAAGATGCAAGAGTCAGGAATAACATACTAAAATTTTGTCCTGATAATAGATTGTTTGGTCATAGATAGAGACTAGAGTAAATTTTGATATTAACGTTTTCCCTCTTCTAAGAACTTTTCTCTTTGGCACAAAAAAAATCTAATAATCATCACTAATATATGACAAAATACAAACTCGTATACAAGAAGGGCTAGACAGAAAATACTACGTTAGAGAGCTACAAATCATATATTCTAACCATTATATGCCAAGATGAAAGACTAAATAACAACAGAGTAAAATTTGTTCCCGATTAGAGGTCATTTGGTCATTGATCGAGAGTAGAGAAAATTTGGATATTAACGTTTTCTCTCTTCTGGGCACTTTTCGCTTTCGAAAAAATTTCTAATAATCATCACCAATATATGACATAATACAAACTCGTATATAAGGATGGCTAGATAGAAAATACTATGCTAGAGAGCCCCAAATCAGATTCTAACCTTCGGATATCAAGAGGCAAGACTCAAGAACAACATATTAATATTTCATCTTGATCAGAGGTCGTTTGGTAATCAATCAAGGCCTAAGCGAATTTTGATATGAACGTTCTCTCTCTTCTGCAAACCTTTCTCTTTGACACCAAAAAATATAGCAATCATCACCAGTATATGACATAATACAAACTCATATACAAATAGGGCTAGACAGAAAACACTAAGTTAGAGTGCTCCAAATCAGATTCTAATCCTTAAATGTCAAGATGCAAGACTCATGATCAACATACTAAAATTTCGTCCTAATCGTTTGTTCATCGATCGAGAATAGAGCAAATTTTGATATCAACGTTTTCACTCTTCTGGGCAATTTTCTCTTTGGCACAAAAAACCTAATAATCATCACTAATATATGACATAATACAAACTCGTATACAAGGAGGGCTAGATAGAAAATACTATGTTGGAGAGCTCCAAATCAGATTCTAACCGTTAGATGACAAGATGTAAGACTTAGGAAGAACATACTAAAATTTTGTCCCGATCAAAAATCGTTTGGTCATCGATCGAGACTAGAGCAAATTTTAATATTAATGTTTTCTCTCTTTTGGGAAATTTTCTCTTTTGCACAAAAAAATCAAAACAAACCATCACCAATATATGACATAATATAAACTCGTATACAAGGAGAATTAAAAAGAAAATACAAAGTTAGAGAGCTCCAAATCAGATTCTAATCCAAATCAGAGGTCGTTTAGTAATCGATCGAGGCTTGAGCAAGTTTTGATATGAACATTCTCTCTCTTCTAGGGACCTTTCTCTTTGCTACAAAAAAATTTAATAATCATCACCAATATATGACATATTACAAACTTGTATACAAATAGGTCTAGACAGAAAATACTAAGTTACAGAACTGCGAATCAGATTCTAGCCGTTGGATGTGAAGACACAAGACTCAGGAACAACATACTAAAATTTCATCACGATCAGAGATCGTTTGGTAATCGATCGAAGTTGAGTAAAATTTGATACGAACGTTTTCTATCTTCTGGGAAATTTTCACTTTGGCACAAAAAAATCTAATAATTATCACAAAAATAAGACATAGTACAAAATCGTGTACAAAGAGGGCAAGACAGAAAATACTATACTAGAAAGTTTCAAATCAGATTCTAACTATCGGATGTCATGAGGTAAGGCTCAAGAACATCATACTAGTATTTCATCTCGATCAGAGGTCATTTGGTAATCGATTGAGGCTTGAGCAAATTTTGATATTAACGTTCTCTCTCTTCTGGGCACCTTTCTCTTTCACACAAGAAAATGTAATATTCATCACCAATATATGACATAATAAAAACTCGTTTACAAATAGGGCTAGAAAGAAAACATTAAGTTAAAGAGTTCCAAATCAGATTCTAACTGTTAGATGTCAAGATGCAAGACTCAGGAATAACATACTAAAATTTCGTCCCGATTAGAGATCGTTTGTTTATCGATCGAGACTAGAGCAAATTTTGATACAAACATTTTCTCTCTGCTAGGAACTTTTCTTTTTGGCACAAAAAAATCTAATAATAATCACCAATATAGGATATAATACAAACTCGTATACAAGGAGTGCTAGATAGAAAATACTATGTTAGGGAGCTCCAAATCAGATTCTAACCATTGGATGTCAAGAGGCAAGACTCAGGAACAACATACTAAAATTTTATCCCGATCAAAAATCATTTGGTCATCGATCAAGACTAGAGCAAATTTTGATATGAACTTTTTCTCTCTTCTGGGCAATTTTCTCTTTGGCACAAAAAAATCTAATAATCATCACCAATATATGGCATAATACAAACTCGTATACAAGGAAGACTAGAAAGAAAATACAAAGTTAGAGAGCTCCAAATCAGATTCCAACCGTTGTATGCCAAGAGGCGAGACTCAGGAACAACATACTAAAATCTCATCGCGATCATAGATCGTTTGATCATTGATCGAGGCTTAAGTAAATTTTGATATGAACATTTTCTCTCTTCTAGGCAATTTTCTCTTTAGCACAAAAAAATCTAATAATCATCACTAATATATAACATAAAACAAACTCGTATACAATGAGGGCTAGACAGAAAATACTATGTTAGAGAGCTTTATATCAGATTTTAACAGTTAGATGTCAAGATGCAAGACTCAGGAACAATATACTAAATTTTTTTCGGGATCAAAGATCGTTTGGTCATCGATAGAGACTAGAGCAAATTTTGATATGAACATTTTCTCTTTTCTGGGCACTTTTCTCTTTCGCACAAAATAATCTAATAGTCATCACCAATATATAACATAATACAAACTCGTATAGAAGGAGAGCTAGACCGAAAATACTACGTTACAGAGCTTTATATCAAATTCTAACCGTTAGATGTCAAGATGCAAGACTCATGAACAGTATACTAAAAAATTTTCCGGACCAAAGATCGTTTGGTCATCGATCGAGACTAGAGCAAATTTTGACATGAACGTTTTCTCTCTTCTGGGAACTTTTCTTTTTCGCACAAAATAATCTAATAGTCATCACCAATATATAACATAATACAAACTCGTATACAAGGAGGGCTAGACAGAAAATACTATGTTATAGAGCTCGAAATCAAATTCTAACCTTCCGATGTCAAGAGGTAAGCCTCAAGAACAACATACTAATATTTCATCTCGTTCAGAGGTAGTTTGGCAATTGATCGAGGCTTAAGCAAATTTTGATATAAATGTTCTCTCTCTTCTGGGCACCTTTCTCTTTGCCACAAAAAAATCTAATAATCATCACCAATATATGACATAATACAAACTTGTGTACAAATAGGGTTAGGCAGAAAATACTAAGTTAGAGAACTGCAAATCAGATACTAACCGTTGGATGCCAAGATGAAAGGCCCAGGAATAACATACGAAAATTTCGTCCTGATCAAAGATCGTTTAGTCGTTAATCAAGACTCGAGAAAATTTTGATATGAACATTTTCTCTTTTTTGGGCACTTTGCTCATTGGCACAAAATAATCTAATAATCATCACCAATATATAACATAATACAAACTCGAATACAAGGAGGGCTAAACAGAAAATACTAAGTTAGAGAGCTTCAAATTAGATTCTATCCGTCGAATGTCAAGATGCAAGACTCAGGAAAAACATGCTAAAATTTCGTCCCGATCAGAGATCGTTTGGTCATCGATCGAGACTAGAGCAAATTTTGGTATGAACGTTTTCTTTCTTCTGGGCAGTTTTCCCTTTGCTAAAAAAAATATAATAATCATCACCAATATATGATATAATAAAAGCTCGTATACAAGGAGGGCTAGATAAAAAATACAAAGTTAGAGAGCTGAAAATCAGATTCTATCCGTTGAATATCAAGAGGCAAGACTCAAGAACAATATACTAAAATTTCGTCCCGATTAAAGATCATTTGTTCATCGATCGAGACTAGAGCAAATTTTGACATGGATGTTTCCCTCTTCTAGGAAATTTTCTCTTTCGCACAAAGAAATCTAATAATCATCACCAATATATGACAAAATATGAACTCGTATACAAGGAGGGCTAGACAGAAAATGCTAAGTTAGAGAGCTCCAAATCAGATTCTATACGTTGGATGTCAAGATGCAAGACTTAGGAACAACATACCGAAATGTGGTCCTAATCAGAGATCGTTTAGTCATTGATCGAGACTAGAGAAAATTTTGATATAAACGTTTTCCCTATTCTAGGAACTTTTCTCTTTGGCACAAAAAAATCTAATAATCATCACCAATATATGACATAATACAAACTCGTAAGCAATGAGGGCTAGATAGAAAATACTATTTTAGAGAGCTCCAAATCAGATTCTAATCGTCGGATGTCAAGAGGCAAGGCTCAAGAACAACATACTAATATTTCATTACGATCAGGGGTCGTTCGGTAATCGATCGAGGCTAGAGAAAATTTTGATATGAACGTTTTCTCTCTTCTGGCACTTTTCTCTTTGGCACAAAAAAATCTAAAAATCATCACCATTACATGATATAATACAATCTCGTATACAAATTGGGCTAGATAGATTCTAACCGTTGGATGCAAGACTCAGGAGGAACATACTAAAATTTTGTCACGATAAAAAATCGTTTGGTCATTAATGGAGACTAGAGCAAATTTTGATATGAACGCTTTCTCTTCTGGGTAATTTTCTCTTTGGTACAAAAAATCTAATAATCATCACCAATATATGACATAATACAAACTCGTATACAAGCAGGGCTAGACAAAAAATACAAAGTTAGAGAGCATCAAATCAGATTCTAACAGTTGGATGTCAAGATGCAAGACTCAGGAACAACATACTAAAATTTCGTCGTGATCAGAGATCAATTGGTCATCGATCGAGACTAGAGCAAACTTTTATATGAACATTTTCTCTCTTCTATGACCTTTTCCTTTTGGCACAAAAAAATCTAATAATCATCAACAATATATAACATAATACAAACTCATATATAAGGAGGGCTAGATAGAAAATACTATATTAGAGAGCTCCAAATCAGATTCTAAATGTTTGACATCAATAGGCAAGACTGAGGAACAACATACTAAAATTTTGCCCCCATCAGAGATCGTTTGGTCATCGATCGAGGCTTGAGTAAATTTTTATATGAATGTTTTCTCTGTTCTAGGCGCCTTTCTTTTTGGCGCAAAAAAATTTGTTAATCATCAGCAATATATGACATAATAAAAACTCGTTTATAAGGAGGGCTAGAAAGAAAATACAAAGTTAGGGAGCTCTAAATCAGATTCTAAAATTAGAGCAAATTTTGATATGAACATTTTCCATCTTCTGGGCAATTTTTTTTTAGCACAAAAAAATCTAATATTCATCAACAATTCATGACATAATACAAACTCGTATATAAGGAGGGCTAGATTGAAAATACTATACTAGAGAGCTCCAAATTAGATTCTAATTATTGGATGTCAAGATGCAAGACACAGGAATAACATACTAAAACTTCGTCCCGAGGAGAGATCATTTGGTCATCGATCAAGACAAAAGCAAATGTTGACATGAATATTTTCTCTCTCCTGGGCAATTTTCTCTTTGACACAAAAAAATATAAAAATCATCACTAATATATGACATAATACAAACTCATATAAAAGGAGAGCTAGACAGAAAATATTAAATTAGGGATCTCCAAATCAGATTCTAACCGTTGGATGCCAAGATGCAAGACTCAGGAAAAACATACTAAAATTTTGTCCCGATCAGAGATCATTTGGTCATCGATCGAGACTAAAGAAAATTTTGATATGAACATTTATCTCTCCTGAGCAATTTCTCTTTGGCACAAAAAAATCTAATAATCATCACCAATATATGGCATAATACAAATTCGTATATAAGAAGGGCTAGAGAGAAAATACTAAGTTAAAGATCTCCAAATCAGAATCTAACCTTTGGATACCATGATGCAAGACTCAGGAAAAATATACTAAAATTTCGTCCCGATCAGAGATCGTTTGGTTATCGATCGAGACTAAAGCAAATTTTGATATGAACATTTTCTCTCTCCTGAGCAATTTCTCTTTGGCATAAAAAAATCTAATAATCATTACCAATATATGGCATAATACAAATTCGTATACATGGAGGGCTAGATAAAAATATTATGCTATAGAGCTCCAAATCAGATTCTAACCATCGGATGTCAGAAGGCAAGACTCAAGAACAAGATAATAAAATTTCATCTTGATCAGAGGTCGTTTGGTAATCGATCAAGACTAGAGCAAATTTTCATATGAACATTCTCCCTCTTCTGGGCACCTTTCTCTTTAGCACAAAAAATCTAATAATCAACACCAATATATGACATAATACAAACTCGTATACAAAGAGGGCTAGACAGAAAACACTATGCTAGAGAGCTCCAAATCCCATTCTAGCCGTCGGATGTCAAGAAGCAAGACTCAAGAACAACATGCTAATATTTCATCTTGATCAAAGGTCGTTTGGTAATCGATTGAGACTTGGGCACCTTTCTATTTGGGACAAAAAAATTTAATAATCATCACCAATATATGACATAATACAAACTCGTACACAGATAAGGCTGTAAAGAAAATACTAAGTTAGAGAGCCCCAAATCTGACTCTAACTGTTGGATGTCAAGATGCAAAATTTAGGAATAACATACAAAAATTTCGTCCCGATCAGAAATCGTTTGGTCGTCAGTCTAGATTAGAGCAAATTTTGATATGAACATTAACTCTCTTTTGGCAATTTTCTTTTTGGCACAAAAAATATAATAATCATCCCCAATATAAGACAAAATACAAGCTCATATACAAGGAGGCTATAAAAAAATTTTAAGTTATAGAGCTCCAAATCAGATTCTAACTGTTAGATGTCAAGAGGCAAGAATCAAGAACAATATACTAATATTTCATCTCATTCAGAGTTCGTTTGGTAATTGATCGAGGCTTGAGCAAATTTTGATATGAACGTTTTCTCTCTTCTAGGCAACTTTCTCTTTGGCATAAAAAAATCTAATAATCATCACCAATATATGACATAATACAAACTCGTATACAAGGAGCGCTAGACAGAAAATACTAAGTTAGAGAGCTCCAAATCAGATTCTAACTATTGGATGTCAAGATGCAAGACTTAAGAAAATCATACTAAAATTTCGTGCCGATCACAGATTGTTTGGTCAACGATGAACACTAGAGCAAATTTTGATATGAACATTTTCTCTCTCCTGAGCAATTTTCTCTTTGGCAAAAAAAATCTAAAAATCATCACCAATGTGTGACATAATACAAATTAGTATACAAGGAGGGCTAGACTGAAAATACTAAGTTAGATATCTCCAAATCAGATTCTAAACGTTTGATGTCAAGATGCAAGACTCAAAAATAACATACTAAAATTTCGTACCGATTAGAGATCGTTTGGTCATCGATCGAGACTATAGCAAATTATGATATGAACGTTTTCTCTCCTCTGGGCCCTTTTCTCTTTTGCACAAAAAAATATAATAATCATCACAAATATATGACATAATACAAACTCATATACAAGGGGGTTAGATAGAAAATACTAAGTTAGAGAGCTCCAAATCAGATTCTAATCGTTAGATGTCAAGAGGCAAGAATCGCGAAAAACGTACTAATATTTCATCTCGGTCAGAGGTCGTTTGGTAATCGATCGAGGCTTGAGTAAATTTTGAAATGAAAGTTTTCTCTTTTCTAGGCACTTTTCTCTTTTGCACAAATAAATCTAATAATTACCACCAATATATGACATAGTACAAATTCGTATATGAGTAGGGATAGACAGAAAATACTAAGTTAGAGAGCTTCAAATCATATTCTAACCGTTAGATGTCAAGATGCATGACTTAGGAACAACATACTAAAATTTTGTCCCAATCAGTGATCGTTTGGTCATTGATCAAGAATAGAGGAAAATTTGATATGAACGTTTTCTCTCTTCTTGGTACTTTCTCTTTAGCACAAAAAAATCTAATAGTCGTCATGAATGTATGACATAATACAAACTCGTATATAAGGAGGGGTAGACATAAAATACTAAGATAGAGAGCTCCAAATCAGATTCTAACTGTTAAATGTCAAGATGCAAGATTCAGGAACAATATACTAAAATTTCGTCCCGATCAAAGATCGTTTAGTTATCGATGGAGACTAAGGCAAATTTTGATATGAACTTTTTCTCTCTTCTGGGTACTTTTCACTTTGGTACAAAGAAATCTAATAATCATAACCAATATATGATATAATACAAACTCGTATACAAGTAGTGCTAGATTGAAAATACTATGTTAAATAGCTCCAAATTCGATTCTAACAGTTTGATGTCAGGATGCAAGACTCAGGAACAACATATAAATATTTCATCTTGATCAGAGCTCAATTGTTAATCGATCGAGGCTTGGGAAAATTTTTATATGAACTTTTTCTATCTTCTGGGCACCTTTCTCTTTGGCAGCAAAGATCTAATAATCATCACCAATATATGACATAATACAAACTCGAATACAAGGAGGGCTAGATAGAGAGCTCCAAATCTGATTCTAACCGTTGAATGTCAAAATGCAAGACTAAGGAACAATATAATAAAATTTCATCCCGATCAGCGATCATTTGGTAATCGATCAAGACTACGGCGAATTTTGATATGAATGTTTTCTATCTTCTGGGTAATTTTCTCTTTGGCATAAAAAATATAATAATCATCACCAATATATGACATAAAACCAACATGTATACAAGGAGGGTTAGATAGAAAATACTAAGTTAGGGAGCTCCAAATTAGATTCTAACAGTTGAATATCAAGTTGCAAGACTCAGGAAGAACATACTAAAATGTCGTCACGATCAGAAATCGTTTGGTCATCGATCGAAGCCAGAGAAAATTTTGATATGAACGTTTTCTCTTTTCTGGGCACTTTTCTTTTTGGCACATAAAATCTAATAATTATCACCAATATATGACATAATACAAACTCCCATATAAGGAGGGCTAGACAGAAAATAATAAGTTAGAGAGCTCCAAACTAGATTCTAACTGTAAAATGTCAAGTTGCAAGACTCAGGAACAAAATACTAAAATTTTGTCCCGATCAGATATTATTTGGTCATCGATTAAGACTAGAACAAATTTTGATATGAATGTTTTCTCTCTTCTGGGCAATTTTCTTTTTGACATAAAAAATATAATAATTATCACCAATATATGACATAATACAAACTCGTATACAAATAGGGCTATACGAAAAAAATTAAGTTAGAGAACTCCAAATTAGATTCTAACCGTTGTGTGTCAATATGCAAGACTCAGGAATAACTTACTAAATTTCGTCCCGATCAGAAATCGTTTGGTCATCGACCGAGACTAGAGCAAATTTTGATATGAACATTTTCTCTCTTCTAGGCACTTTTTTTTTGGCGCAAAAAATCTAATAATCATCACCAATATATAACATAATACAAACTCGTATACAAGGTGGCTTAGATAGAAAATACTAAGTTAGAGAGCTCCAAATTAGATTCTAACCGTTGGATGTCAAGATGCAAGACTCAGGGAACAACATACCCAAATTTCGTCTCGATCAGAAATCATTTGGTCATCGATGGAGGCTAGAGCAAATTTTTATATGAACGTTTTCTCTCTTCTAGGCACTTTTTTTTTCACAGAAAAAATCTAATAATCATCACCAACATATTACATAATACAAACTCGTACACAAGGAGTGCTAGATAGAAAATAATAAGTTAGAGAGCTCCAAATCAGATTCTAACCGCTGGATGTCAAGATGCAAGACTCAAGAACAACATACTAAAATTTTGTCCTGATAGAGATCGTTTAGTCATTGATCATAATTAGAGCAAATTTTGATATGAACGTTTTCTCTCTCCTTGCAATTTTCTGTTTGACACAAAAAAATTTAATAGTCATCACCAATATATGATATAATACAAACTCGTATACAAATAGGCCTATACGAAATATACTAAGTTAGAGAGCTCCAAATCAGATTCTAACCGTTGGATGTCAAGATGAAAGACTCAGAAATAACATACTAAAATATCGTCCCGATCAGAGATCAGTTGGTGATCGATTAAGACTACAGAAAATTTTGATATTAACGTTTTCTCTCTTATGGGCACTTTTTTCTTTGGCACAAAAAAATATAATAATCATCAACAATATCTGACATAATATAAACTCCCATACGAGGAGGGCTAGATAGAAAATATGAAATTGGTGAGCTCCAAATTAGATTCTAACAGTTGGATGTCAAGATGCAAGACTCAGGAACAACATACTAAAATTTTTTCTCGATCAGACATCGTTTGGTCATCGATCGAGACTATAGCAAATTTTGATATGAACGTTTTCTCTCTTATGGGTACTTTTCTCTTTGGCAAAATAAATCTAATAATCATCACCATTATATGACATAATACAAACTCGTATACAAGGATGGCTACGCAAAAAATACTAAGTTAGAAAACTTTAAATTAGATTTTAACCGTTGAATGTCAAGATGCAAAACTTAGGAACAGTATACTAAAACTTCGTCGCGATCAGAGATCGTTTGTTCTTCAATCGAGACTAGAGCAAATTTTGATATTAACATTTTATGTCTTCTGGGCAATTTTCTCTTTGGTACAATAAAATCTAATAATCATCACCAATATATGACAATATACGAAATCGTCTACAAGGTGAGCTAGACAGAAAATACTAAGTTAGAGAGCTCCAAAATCAGATTCCAATCGATTGATGTCAAGATGCAAGATTTATGAACAACATAATAAAAATTTTGATGTGAACGTTTTCTCTCTTCTGGGCACTTTTCTCTTTAGCACAAAAAAATCTAGTAATCATCACCAATATATGACATAATACAAACTGGTATACAAGGAGGGCAAGATTGAAAATACTAAGGAAAACTTAGGAAAACCATACTAAAACCAAGATGCAAGACTTAGGAAAACCATACTAAAATTTTATCTAGATCAGAGATCGTTTGGTCATCAATCGAGATTAGAGCAAATTTTGATATGAACGTTATCTCTCTTCTAGGCACAAATTAGATTCTAACCGTTGGGTGTCAAGATGCAAGACTCAGGAACAACATACTAAATTTCGTCACGATTAGAAATCGTTTTGCAATCGATCGAGCCTATAGCAAATTTTGATACGAAATTTTTCTCTCTGATGGGCACTTTTTTTTGGCACAAAAAGCTAATAATCATCACCAGTATATAACATATTACAAACTCGTATGCAAGGAGGACTAGATAGAAAATACTAAGTTAGAGAGCTACAAATTAGATTCTAATCTTAGGATGTCAAGATGCAATACTCAGGAACAACATATTAAAATTTTGTCCCGATCAGAAATTGTTTGGTCATCGGTTGAGGCTAGAGCAAATTTTGATATGAACGTTTTCTCTTTTCTGGGCACTTTTTTTTGGCACAAAAAAATCTAAAAATCGTCACCAATATATGACATAATACAAACTTGTACACAAGGAGGGCTAGACAGAAAATAATAAGTTAGAGAACTCCAAATTAGATTCTAACCATTGGATGACAATATACAAGACTCAGGAACAACATACTAAAATTTCGTCCCGATAAAGATCGTTTGGTCTTCGATCAAGATTAGAGCAAATTTTTATACGAACGTTTTCTCCATTCAAGTTAATTTTCTCTTCGGTACAATATTCATCACCAATATATGAAATATTACAAAATCGTATACAAAGAAGGCTAGACAGAAAAAACTAAGTTAGAGACCTCTAAATCAGATTCTAACCGTTGGATGTCAAGATGAATGATATAGAAACAACATACTAAAATATCGGCCCGATCAGAGATCATTTGGTGATCGATCAAGACTACTGTAAATTGTGATATTAATGTTTTCTCTCTTCTGGGAACTTTTCTCTTTGGCACAAAAAAATCTAATAATCATCACCAATATATGACATAATAGAAACTCGTATACGAGGAGGGCTAGATAGAAAATATGAAGTTAGAGAGCTCCAAATTAGATTCTAATAGTTGGATGTCAAGATGCAAGACTCAGAAACAACATACTAAAATTTTGTCTCGGTCAGACATCGTTTGGTCATCGATCGAGACTATAGCAAATTTTGATATGGACATTTTCTCTCTTCTGGGTACTTTTCTCTTTGGCAAAATAAATCTAATAATCATCACCATTATATGACATAATACAAACTCCTATACAAGGATGGCTAGGCAAAAAATACTATATTAGAAAGCTTTAAATTAGATTTTAACCGTTAGATGTCAAGATGCAAAACTCAGCAACAGTATACTAAAATTTTGTCACGATCAGAGATCGTTTGTTCTTCAACCGTTGGATGTCAAGATGCAATTTTCTCTTTGGCACAATAAAATCCAATAATCATCACCAATATACGAAATCGTATACAAGGAGAGCTAGACAGAAAATACTAAGTTAGAGAGCTCCAGAATCAGATTCCAACCGATTGATGTCAAGATGCAAGATTCATGAACAACATAATAAAAATTCGTCACGATCAGAGATTGTTTGGTCATTGATCGAGACTAGAGCAAATTTTGATATGAACGTTTTCTCTTTTCTAGGCACTTTTCTCTTTGACACAAAAAAATCTAGTAATCATCACCAATGTATGACATAATACAAACTGTTATACAAGAAGGGCAAGATTGAAAATACTAAGTTGGAGACCTCCAACTTAGATTCTAACAGTTGGATGTCAAGATGTAAGACTTAGGAACAACATACTAAAATTTCATTCTGGTCAGACATCGTTTGGTCATCGATCGAGGCTATTGCAAATTTTGATATGAACGTTTTCTCTTTTTTGGGCACATTTCTCTTTGGCACAAAAAAAATCTAATAATCATCACAAAAATATGACATAATACAAACTCGTGTACAAGGAGGGCTAGACAAAAAATACTAAGTTAGAGAGCTGAAATCAGAATCTAACCGTTGGATGTCAAGATGCAAAACTCAGGAACAACATACTCAAATTTTGTCCTGATCAAAGATCGTTTGTTCATCAATTGAGACTAGAGAAAATTTTGATATGAACGTTTTCTGTCTTCTAGACAATTTTCTCTTTCACACAAAAAAATCTAATAATCATCACCAATATATGACAATATACGAAGTCGTATACAAGGAGAGCTAGATAGAAAATACAAAGTTAGAGAGCTCCAATATCAAATTCTAACCGTTGGATGTCAAGATGCAAGACTAAAGAACAACATACTAAAATTTTGTCCGAATCATAGATAGTTTGGCCATCGATCGAGACTATAGCAAATTTTGATATGAACGTTTTCTCTCTTCTGGGCTCTTTTCTCTTTGGCACAAAAAAATCTAATAATCATCACCAATATATGACATAATACAAACTCGTATACAAGGAGGGTTGGGCAGAAAATACTATGTTAGAGAGCTCAAAATCAAATTCTAATAGTTGGATGTAAAGTGGTAAGAGTCAAAAAAAACATACTATTATTTCATTTCGATCAGAAGTCGTTTGGAAATCAATCGAGGCTTTAGCAAATTTTGATATAAACATTTTCTCTTTTCTAGGCACCTTTCTTTTGGCACAAAAAAATCTAATAATCATCACCAATATATGATAATATACGAAGTCGTATGCAAGGAGAGGTAGACAGAAAATACTAAGTTAGAGAGCTCCAAAATCATATTCTAACCGTTAGATGTCAAGATGCAAGACTAAGGAACAACATACTAAAATTTTGTCCTGATCAGAGATCGTTTGGTCATCGATCTAGAATAGAGCAAATTTTGATATGAACGTTTTCTCTGTTCTGGGCACTTTTCTCTTTGGCAAAAAAAAAATCTAATAATCATCACTAATAAATGACATAATACAAACTCATATACAAGGAGGGGTAGACAGAAAATACTAAGTTGAAGAACTCCAAATTAGATTCTAACCGTTGGATATCAAGCTACTAGACTCAGAAGCAACATACTAAAATTTCGTCCCTATCAGAGATCGTTTGGTTAACGATCGAGACTAGAGCAAATTTTAATATGAAGGTTATCTTTCGTTTGGGTAATTTTCTCTTTTGCATAAAAAAATCTAATAATCATCTTCGATATAAGACATAATACAAACTCATATACAAGGAGGGCTAGAAAGAAAATACTAAGCTAGAGAGCTTCAAATTAGATTCTAACCGTTTGATGTCAAGATGCAAGACTTAGGAAAACCATACTAAAATTTTGTCCAGATCAGAGAACGTTTGGTCATCGATCGAGACTAGAGCAAATTTTAATATAAACGTTTTCTCTCTTTTGGCACTTTTCTTTTTGGCACAAAAAAATCTAATAATCATCACCAACATATGACATAATACCAACTTGTATACAAGGATGGCTAGACAAAAAATACTAAGTTAAAGAGCTCTAAATCAGATTCTAACCGTTGGATTTAAAGATATAAGACTCAGGAAAAATATACTAAAATTTCGTCCCGATCAGAAATCATTTGGTCATCGATCGAGAGCAGAGTAAATTTTGATATGAGCGTTTTTCTCTCTTCTAGGAACCTTTCTCTTTAGTACAAAAAAATCTTATAATCATCACCAATATATGACATAATACAAACTCGTATATAAGGAGGGCTAGGTAGAAAATACTATGTTAGAGAGCTCCAAATTATATTCTAACTGTTAGATGTCAAGATGCAAGACTCAAGAACAACATACTAAAATTTCGTGCCGATCAAAAATCTTTATGTCATCAATCGAGACTAGAGCATATTTTGATATGAACGTTTTCTCTCTTTTGGGCAATTTTCTCTTTAGCACAAAAAAATTCAATAATCATCACCAATATAAGACATAATACAAACTCGTAGACAAGGAGGGATAGACCGAAAATACTAAGTTTGAGAGCTCAAAATCAGATTCTAACTGTTGGATGACAAGATGCCAGACTCAGGAACAACATACTAAAATTTCATCCCGATCAGAGATCATTTGGCCATCGATAGAGACTAAAGCAAATTTTGGTATGAACGTTTTCTCTCTTCTGGGAACTTTTCTCTTCGACACAAAAAATCTAATAATAATCACCAATATATGACATAATACAAACTTGAATACAAGAAGGGCTAGATAAAAAATACTAAGATAGAGAGCTCCAAATCAGATTCTAACCATTGGATGTCAATAGGCAAAGCTCAAGAACGACTACTAATAATTTAATCTCTATTAGAGGTCGTTTGGTAATCGAGCGAGGATTGAGTAAATTTTGATATGAACGTTTTCTCTCTTCTATGCACCTTTCTCTGTGGCACAAAAAAATCAAATAATCATCACCAATATATGACAAAATACGAACTTTTATATAAGGAGAGCTGGACAGAAAATAATAAGTTAGACAGGTCTAAAATATATGCTAACCATTGGATGTCATGATGCCAGACTTAGAATCAACATACCAAAATTTAGTCTCGATCAGAAATCGTTTGGTCATCGATAGAGACTAGAGCAAATTTTGATATGAATACTTTCTCTCTTTTGGACACTTTTCTCTTTGGCACAAAAAAAATATAATAATCATCACCAATATATGACATAATACCAACTTATACAAGGATGGCTAAACAAAAAAATACTAAGTTAAAGAGCTCGAAATCATATTCTAACCATTGGATTTAAAGATATAAGACTCAGGAACAATATACTAAAATTTTGTCCCGATTAGAGATCGTTTGGTCTTCAATCGAGAGCAGAGCAAATTTTAATATGAGCGTTTTCTCTCTTCTAGGCACCTTTCTCTTTAGCACAAAAAAATCTTATAATCATCACCAATATATGACATAATACAAACTCGTATATAAGGTGGGCTAGGTAGAAAATACTATGTTAGAGAGCTCCAAATTATATTCTAACTGTTAGATTTCAAGATGCAAGACTCAAGAACAACATACTAAAATTTCGTGCCGATCAAAAATCTTTGTGTCATCAATCGAGACTAGAGCATATTTTGATATGAACGTTTTCTCTCTTTTGGGCAATTTTCTCTTTAGCACAAAAAAATTCAATAATCATCACCAATATATGACATTATAGAAACTCATAGACAAGGAGGGATAGACCGAAAATACTAAGTTCGAGAGCTCAAAATCAGATTCTAACAATTGGAGGACAAGATGCTAGACTTAAGAACAACATACTAAAATTTCATCCCGATCAGAGATCGTTTGGCCATCGATCGAGACTAGAGCAAATTTTGGTATGAATGTTTTCTCTCTTCTGGGAACTTTTCTCTTTGACACAAAAAATCTAATAATAATCACCAATATATGACATAATACAAACTTGTATACAAGGAGGGCTAGATAAAAAATACTAACTCTGAGAGCTCCAAATCAGATTCTAACCATTGGATGTCAAGAGGCAAAGCTCAAGAACGACTACTAATATTTTAATCTCTATCAGAGGTCGTTTGGTAATCTAGCGAGGCTTGAGTAAATTTTGATATGAACGTTTTCTCTCTTCTAGGCACCTTTCTATAATTCCCGGTATCTAGTTTAATCGGTGCATCAAAATAAATCAATATTTAAGACTGATGTTATTAAAAATCACAGAATAGTGAATAATAATTTATGTGACATCAAATTAATGATATATGATATTTTTCGGTGG
>JAOTAX010122855.1:0-20919 GCA_025629825.1 Erythroxylum guanchezii | reverse complement strand
CCAAGCCAACATCTACCTTATATTCAACATACTCAAATAACACATTCATTACAACTCTAGGAAGATGCATTAATCATGAATAACTTTGCAAACTTATATGCACTTCCTCCTTGATACATTTATTTAAACAAAAAAAATCTTTTTCTTTTCTTTTCCTTTTCTTTTCTTGTGCTTTTCTCTTTTCTCTTTTTTTCTTTCTTTTCCAATCTTTTTTTAACATTAAAAGAAACTACATTAACATGGGAATTTCAATGATAAGACATAACAAAACATTCCAACATTAACTAACCCACACATATGTACACCCTACACTGACACTTTTGTACATCCATAAACCCACCAATCACAAATGTTCCACTAGCGTTATAGCTTGGGTAGGACATTTGGTTAAGTAGAAAGCATATAATACAGTTGATACAAAAAGAAAGGCTAATAAGGGTCAAAGGGGCTTATCAAAAAGGAAAATCATATAATGGGTAGGCTATTAGGCTAATGTAGTGCGGAAAAGCAAAGAATGCCTAATCATATCCATGTTAATGCATGTGATAAAAATGTGATCTCGAATAGAAATTCAAGGAAAAATTAGGATGTATATGTCATGAAGGCCGCACATTATCAAAATACAATAAGACTGATATGAATGTGTCAGTCTAATAATGCTTAAATTCGCATCGGCTTTGTTTACCATTAGTCACTACTCTTCTAAAGATAATGCACATTGATCAATCACAAGAGTAAAAATACATGCTAAAGTTGTTATAAAATTCTCTAGTCAATTCATTATCTACTCAAGACTATATAATCCCAGAAGCAATAGAAACCGAGAAATTGTTTGATTGTTTATTTGTTTTATTCTTTCTCTTATTTTGGCTGAAAACTTAAAACAAGCAAGAAACAAACCAACAAAGAACACACATGTATATAAAAAGAAATGCGAAAATGTAAAGAAAAGAAATTTACTTCCCTTAAGTTGCCTCCTAAGAAGCACCTTGGTTTAGGGTCGCTAGCTCGACTCTGTACTTGCCTTATGTGGCAAAATTGTGATCTTCAGGTATTACAGTTAGCTCTACTTCCACACTAGGATGTTCTGGATAGGGCCTTAGTTGATCGTCATCCCTATTCAGCGTCTTTTCTATCTTCAGATTCTCAATCTCGACTAAGTTCATACACTTCAAAAATATTTCGAACATCTCTTTGCTTTTTTCTTCTTCATTTAATTCCTCTAACCTGCTAGGTAAAGGTAAAGAGTTTGTCTTAACAATAATTACGAACTCAATTTTTACCTCCGAGCTAAAAGATGTATCTTTTTCTAGTTCGAGCTCCTCCTCAACTTCTTCCGCATAAGCAATTCCTTGAGTAGTGCTCTCCAAATTCTCAAGCTCCTCATCACTCTATAAGATTTTTTCACTAATGTCCATTAGGTATGCCTCGGGTTGATATGGTTGCTCCTCTCCAAATTCTCAAGCTACCATCTCATCCATTTGGCTTGCCAAGTTCTAGTTTCTAGATGTTATATGCCTCTTTTCCTGGTAAAACTGTTGGGTATTCTGTTAAAGTTGTTGCATACTCTCTTGAAGCTGCCACATGCCCTGTTGAAATTGAAGATTGTTAACAATCACAACATTCATCAATTCTCCCATAGATGTACCTGAGTTTTGACAAACAGCTTCTAGTCCACATGGGAATTGTTGTGTGTCTTACAAACTATCATAGAAGTAATTATGATGATTATGCCATTCATAACCAAAGTTAGGTTGATCAGTTCAACCTTGGTTATAGGATTACGAATAAGAGTTAAAGTAAAAATTACTTACCATCCATGATTTTTTTAATTAATTTTTTTCACAAACATGAAATAGAAAAATGAAAGGATCACAACATAACTGAAAAGAAACCAATTAAAAGAAATATGTACAAAAACCAATTAAATCACCAACAAAAACTAAAACATGGCACTTTCTGGCAACGACACCAAAATTAACAACGCGTCGTAACGTTAGTCAAAATAAAATAACTAGACTACTATTATAGTAGGAGTGAGTCTAGGTCGATCCTACAGAGAGTGCGTGCAAAGTTTATGAAATGAAGATCCTACAGAGAGTGCGTGCAAAGTTTATGAAATGAAATTAATCAGTGTTTAGGTTTAGGGGTTTTGGATTTTTGGAATAAGAAAATAAAATGAAACTAGACTAACAAAAATAAATTAAAGAAAACATGCGAAAAATGATAAAAGTGGGGAATTCGATAGGGACCTGGTTCGTTAGTTCAATCTCGGCTTACTTCCTAATTAAATATATTTCATTAATTTGTTGTTCTCAAACCTCTCCTAGCATTTATTAATCGTGGGTTAATAATTAACCCAAGGTTTCTCTTAGGTTTTGTTTAATCTAGATACGATCGTTAATTAAACATAACCATTGAATAACCTAGGATACGATCTTTTAATTTAATTAGGTAGTAGCATTACAAATTAGGAAAATCTATTAATCAAGGCAACAACCACAAAGGATGTGCCATTTAACTTAGGTTATGTTATCCCTAATGATTACGAATCATTAATCGCTACACATGAATTTCAACATAAAAATTACGAATTATATCAAAATTCTAGCACTGGGTTTACAAATAAACGATTCAATGAATGCATTAAAATCATCCTTTCACAATAACCAATGAGTTCATACATAAATAACCGAATAATAACAAAAATTCAATTATCCATACACAACCCAAATCCATATGCCTAGGATAACACTATCAATTCAATAGGGAGAAAGAAACAACAAAATATGAAAGAAATGCTTAACCCATGTCGTTGGTGTCAATTTCACCTCCAAACCGATGTCAGGATGTTTAGCCCTCTATAGGTCTCTCCCAAAAAAATGCTTCAGCTCCATTAATAACCCTATCGAAGACCCCTAGTTGCTCTCTTCATTGCACCTCCTTTTGTTTCTATGTCACAAGCTTCTCTCTAATATTCTCACGCTACTGTTCATGTGATTTGACAAATAAACAGGCCACGCATACTGTTCACTCTTCTTTTAAAACCCTTCAGCAAAATTGACAGCTTATGGAAACGTCTGTGTTTTGGTAAGATGTCCACATGAAACGCAGACGCTTCTGTAGGGCATCTTGCAAAAATGCAGACATGGTCTGCGTGAAACGCAGACTACGATTTCTATCCATGCTACTAACATTTTGGTCTTAAAGTGCTGCTACTTTCGATCTGCGCTGCTATGTCGTTTTGCTTCTTGTTTTAATCCACCTTATGCGTCGTGTTTCGCTTCTTCGCAGTAGCCCCTTCTCTTCCTCTTTTATTGTCTCCACGCTACAATTCTACTGCTCCATTATTTGTTGTTGCATGGCAAAAACATTCACGTGCCAAGCACACTTTCTATGATTCTTCTTTTTTATCCATTTTTCTTGTCTTCCTTTTGTCTTTTAATTTTCTTCTTCTTACTCCATAAAGACAAGTGAATATTAATCTTCGAAAAATGACCCAAATATTGTACTTTCGATTCAATTTAACTTCTTTGCTTTCAACTTGTGCCTAAAATCATATTAAGTCAAAGTGAGTATCTTAAGCAATTTCATGTCAATAATCTCTAAGTATTATGGAATAATTTCATAATTAATTAAGCACCTATCAATTTCCCCCACACTTAGCTTTTGACCATCCTCAGGCAAAACATTAAAATTAAGCTCAAAGACCTAAAAGCGTTGACTTATTTGTCATATGTTCCAAGAATACATAATCATAAACAAAGATGAATGACTTTCAAAAGTCACAGCAAGAACTCAACATTCCAAGGTTTTACTTATGATCAATCACCATTCAATACCTTCAAATACTGAGCAATCTAATAGTAGACTCAGAAAATTTGTTTAACTAAAATATATCCATAGGTACACTCAACACCATTTATGATCATGTCATTCCACAACTTTGCATATCATTTCATTTCTCCACCACTAATGTTCACATGCAAAATCATAAATCAAAGGAATTTTCAAGGTTGTAATATAGGCAAAGGTAAGGTGAGATGTATTTGGGTAAAGTAGCATGAAAGCCATTAAGCTAGTGAAACAAAGCAACACTCATAATAAACTGGGTACTGTTAGCTATGACGAATGCAATACTGATATTTGACAACCTCACTCAACTCTCACACAGAAACCACATGAAACATATTAAAGCCACAAGAATGAACCTTCCAAGCCAACATCTACCTTATATTCAATATAATCAAATAAAACATTCATTACAATTCTAAGAAGATGCATTAATTATGAATAACTTTGCAAACTCATATGCACTTCCCCTTGATAAATTTATTTAAATAAAAAAATTTCATTATTTTTCTTTTTCTTTCTTTCTTTCTTTCTTTCTTTCGTTTTCATTTTCTTTTCTTTTCTTGTGCTTTTCTCTTTTCTCTTTTCTTTCTTTCTTTTCCTTTCTTTTTCTTAACATTAAATGAAACTACATTAACATAGGAATTTCAATGATAAGACATAACAAAACATCCCAACATTAACCAACCCACACATATGTATACCCCCACACTTACACTTTTGTACATCTATAAACTCACCAATCACAATTGTTCCACTAGCTTTATGGCTTGGGTAGGACATTTGGTTAAGTATAAAGCATGTAATATGGTTGATAGAAAATGAAAGGCTAATGAGAGTCAAAAGGGCTTATCAAAAAGGAAAATCATATAATGGGTAGGCTATTTGGCTAATGTAGTTCGGAAAAAGCAAAGAATACGTAATCATATCAATGTTAATGCATGTGATAAAAATGTAGTCTCGAATAGAAATTCAAGGCAAAATAAGGATGTACATATTATGAAGGTCACACATTATCAAAAGACAATGAGATTGATATGAACATGTTAGTCTAATAAGGCTCAAATTATCACCGGCTTGTCTACCATTAGTCACTACTCTTCTAAAGATAATGCACATCAACCAGTCACAAAAGTAAAAATAGTTGCTAAGGTTATCATGAAATTCTCTAGTCAATTCATTATCTACTCATAAATATATAATCCTAGAAGCAATAGAAAACGAGAAATTTTTTGTTTGTTTGTTTTATTCTTTCTCTTATTTTGGCTGAAAATTTAAAACAAGTAAGAAACAAACCAACAAAGAACACACATTCATATAAAAGGAAATGCGAAAATGTAATGAAAAAAATTTACTTCCCTTGGTTGCCTCCCAAGAAGAGCCTTGGTTTAGTGTCGCTGGCTCGACTCGATACTTTCCTCATATGACAAAATTGTGATCTTTAAGTGTTATAGTTAGCGTCACTTCCACACGAGGTTGTTCCAGATAGAGCCTTAGTTGGTCATCATCCTTATTCAGCGTCTTCCCTATCTTCAGATTCTCAATCTCAACTGAGTTCATACACTCCGAAAATATTTTGAATGTCTCTTTGTCTTTTTCTTTTTCATTTAATTCCTCTAACCTGCTAGGTAAAGGGAAAGAGTTAGTCTCAACAATAATTATGAACTCAGTTAATCTAAACAATAATTATGAACTCAGTTTTTACCTCCGAGCTAAAAAATGTATCTTTTTCTACTTTGAGCTCCTCCTCAACTTCTTCCACACAAGTAATTCCTTGAGTAGTGCTCTCCAAATTCTCAAGCTCCTCATCACTCTATAAGATTTCCGCACTAACATCCATTGGGTATACCTCAAGTTGATATAGCTACTCCTCTTTCATTTGTGATTCTAAGTACTCGATCCTCGCTACCATCTCACCCATTTGACTTGCCAAGTTCTAGTTTCTAGATGTTACATGCCTCATTGCTTGCTGGAATTGCTGGGTATTTTGTTGAAGTTATTGGATACTCTCTTGAAGTTGCTGCATATCTTGTTGAAATTAAAGATTGTTAGCAATCACAACTTTCATCAATTCTCTTAGAGATGTACCTGAGTTTTGACAAGAACCTTCTAGTCCACATGGAAATTGTTGTGTGTCCTGCAAACTATCATAGAAATAATTATGGTGGTTATCCCATCCATAACCAAAGTTAGGTTGATCGGTCCAACCATGGTTATAGTATTGAGAATAAGAGTTAATGTAACAATTACTACCTAATAAGAATAAGAGTTAATGTAACAACGCCAAAATTGATAGCGCGTCATAACGCTAGTCAAAATAAAATAACCAAACTATTACTATAGTAGTGGTGAGTCTAGGTCGAACCCACAGAGAGTGTCTGCAAAGTTTATGAAATGAAATTAATTGGTGTTCAGGTTTAGGGGGTTTTGGATTTCTGGAATAAGAAAATAAAATGAAACTAGACTAATAAAAACAAATTAAAGAAAACATGCGAAAAATGATAAAAGTGGGGAATTCGGTAAGGACCCGGTTCTTTGGTTCAATCTCGATCTACACCCTAATTAAGCATATGTAATTGATTTGTTGTTCTCAAACCTCTCCTAGCAACTATTAATCGTTGGTTAACAATTAGCTCGAGTTTTCCCTTGTTTAATAATTAGCTCGAGTTTTTCCTTACGTTTTGTTGAATCTAGATACGATCGTTAATTAAACCTAACTACTAAATAACCTAAGATACGATCTCTTGATTTAATTAAGCATTAGCATTACGAATTAGAAAAACTGATTAATCAAGACAACAACCATATATCATGCGTCATTTAATTTAGGTTATGTTATCCCTAATGATTTTGAATTATTAGTCGCTACACATGAATTTAAACATAACAATTACAGATTATATCAAAATTCTAGCACTAGGATTGCAAATAAATGATTCAATGAACGCATTAAAATCATCCTTTCTTAATAAACAATTAGTTTATACACAAATAATTGAATAATAATGAAATTTGATTGTCTATACACAACCTAAGTCTATATGCCTAAGATAACACAATCAATTCAATAGGAGAGAAAGAAACAACAAAAATACGATAGAAATGCTTAACCCGGGTTGTCAGCATCAATGTCACCTCCGAACTGGCATCGAGATATCTAACCCTCTATGGGTCTCTCCCGAAAAAAATGCTTTAGCCATATTAATAACCCTACTGAAGACCCCTAGGTGCTTTCTTTACTATGCCTCCTTTTGTTTCTCTGTCACTGTTGGACCTCGTTTTCGGAGTCCAACTCTGGGATCATAACACGTGAGCATATTACCGTGTAGGGTTATTTCAATGAACCCTCATTAGCCATTATCAGTTCATCTTCATTCTCATAACATCCTAAAGATTTCCTATCTGATCAATGGATATAAGGCAATCCATTATTGTCTTTATATCCTCAAACATCACCCTAACATAACACTTATTTGTGTTTTCTCTACTAAGTACATTTCAAGTTCCATTCAAGCCTAAAATGTATTATAGAAAAGCATCGATGAGCCCACAATTTATAACTATACCTATTTTAGGACAAAATGCATAACTTTCACTAGAGTTATCGGATTGAGGTCGTTTTAGGACAGTTTCGAAGAGGATTTCTAGATCTACAACTTTTGTGAAGATCCAAAGAGGGGTTTTGCCATTTATAGGGTCAAAAACGTAAATTTCTGAAAGTGTACAGTGTATGTCCATTTAACGGACATACATGGGGTCTAGAGTGTTTTCCAACCCCGTGAAGGTCCATTTAATGGACCTAATGTCTGTTTAACGGACACGGACGAAGCTGGGGACATTTCCAGACTCGAGAAGGTCCGTTTCACGAACTTAAAGTCCATTTAATGGACATGGGTGAGACAAAAGTCCCTCCAAAGCATCTCCAGTGGTTCCTACATCCATTCTAACGTCACTTTTACTCATAATCTTCCCAAATTCAACTCTTCTAGTGTGATATCACTTCATATCAATTCAACTACCAACTTTGTTTCATTAAACTCTCTAATTTCTACTCATTTGATTCATCACTATAACTAATTCTCATCATTTACTATAGTTGTCTTGTATATACATCCTATACAGCATCACTAACTTACAATGATCATATCTCTCAACTTCGATATCTAAAAACTACGTACTTTATATCATTGGAAAGCTAAAAAGATAAACTACAACTTCCAAGAAGACAACTTTGTCTAATATAGCCTAGATTAATACAGTTTTTCTCCTGAAGTCAAAACACAAATTTTACCCTTATGAAAGACTTGAAAATGCAATGTACAACTAGATTGATGCCTATCATACCATTTAGATAGACATTATACAGACTTATCCTATAGTTTTGTAAACTATTGTAAACTTTATATATCTATCTTATGCTCTATGTGAATATATTGAATTTTCCTTTCTAAATATCCTTTACATTATATAAGCGCAATTAATTTTAGTTTCCAAAAAAGGTAATTAGATATTTAGTATTACATTTATTTTTCTTTTATAATTTTCAATTTTCATTTCTTAAATTTTCTTTATATTTTTCAAATAAAAATAAAACCCTATTTGATTTTTAATATCAATGTGTTTATACTTTTATTACTAATAATAGTTAAAACAATACTTCTCTCTAACTGGTTTTTGCTCTGACCTCTCTTTAATTGATTTTACCAAACTACCCCTACTTCTTTCCTTTTTTGGAATTAACTATTTCTCGTATCTGATTTGTTGCCTCCTTCTCATAGACGACAGCTACATGGTGACTGAGGTTTCAACCTTGATAAGAGGTTAATACTTACTTAATTGATTATAAAATTATTCCATAACCCTTGGCGATTATCGACATGAAATTGCTTAAGATATTCACTGACTTATATGTGATTTTAGGCACAATTTGGAAGCAAAGAAGTTAAAGTGAGTCAAAAGCTCCATAGTTTGACCATTTTTTGAAGATTAATTTTTACTTGTCTTCATAGATCAAGAAAAGAAAATTAAAAGACAAAAAAATGAAAACATAAAGAATTTGCTTACAACGTGTCCATGGAAACTGAATAATTTTGCATGAACTAACGTGAAATTAAAGGTGGAAGCAAGTTTGGAGAAAATGCATACTGCAAGTGGATTAAAACAAGAAGCAAAACGGTAGGCAACATAAGAAGGAATGCAGTAGCAGAGCACCAGATGACAACGCATAACTAGGAAGAAACACTAAAATGCAGGCATAGAAGCAAGAAACGACAGCGGAAGCAACGAAGCAAACAAGTTTGCATTACATTTGCAAGAGTGGTGAGGGTTTTAATAAGAGTGAATAGTCAAGTGGACAAATAATTAAATAGAAATAAGAGTAGCGGTAGAGAGCATAATAGTAGCGAGGAAGGTGTAGCAAAAGAAGGATTTCGGCTGGGACATTATTTCTTAGGGTTGAAACATTTTTTTAGAAGAAACCTATAAAGGGCTAGACTTCCTGACGCCAGTTAGGAGGTGACATCAATGCCAATGACTGGGGATAAGTATATTTCACTATTTTTATTGTTTCTTTCTCTCATTAGAAATTGATTGTGTTATCCTATGTTAATTGATTTGGGTTTTGTGTATGGATAATCATATTCTCGTTATTTTTCAGTTATTTGTGTATGAACCAATTGGATTTTATGAAAAATTGATTTTAATGCGTTCATTGAATCATTTATTTGCAAACTCGTTGCTAGAATTTTGATATGATCCGTAATTGTTATGTTGAAATTCATATGTAGCGACTAATGATTTGAAATCATTAGGGATAACATGGCCTAGGTTAAATGATGCATCTTATATGGTTATTGCCTTAATTAATCAATTTTTCTAATTTGTAATGCTACTGTCTAATTCAATCTAGAGATCGTATCCTTGGTTATTCAGTAGTTAAGTTTAATTAACGATCGTATCTTAATTAAACACTACAAAAGGGAAAACTCGGATTAATTATTAGCCCACGATTAATAATTGCTAAGAGAGGTTTGAGAAGAACAAATCAATGAAATATGTTTAGTTACAATGTAGGTCAAGATTAAACCAAAGAACCGGGTCCTTACTGAACTCTCCACTTTTGTCTTTTTTTAATGTTTCTTTACATTGCTTTTGTTAGTTATTTTATCTTTATTTTATTTTCTTATTTCTAAAACCAAAACCCCCTAAACCTAAACATCGATTAACTTATTTCAACAACTTTACAAACTTTCTGTAGGATCAACCTAGACTCACCACTGCTATAGTAGTAGACTAGTTTATTTTGACTGGCATTACAAAGTGCTATCAGATGCCTTCCTCAGACCTTGCAAATGGTTATGACTTCCTAGCTCTCTCTAGGGAGTCACTGCTTGAAAATTTTGAAGGTAAGGATAGTAAGGAGAGAGATGAAAAAATGAAAATTATGAAAGAAATTCAGAAGATTCTCATCTAGAGGGAGCATGGAGGACTAAATTTCATACTCAGCATAATAAAAGAGCACTCAAACACTTCTAAAATGTCATCAGAGATGAAGTCATCTCCCCTCATGTCAAGTTAATCAAGGATGGTGCTAAGGCTTGGTCTACATCCTTAGTTGGTTTTCTTTGGACCCAAAGGCTAGCATTTCTTGTAGTGAATGTTGGGGAAAAAGTTAGGTGGGCTAAAAAAAAGGTTGGATGAAGTAATGCTTAGAGAAGGTGGCACAATTTTATTCAAATTCTCACGTGAATCTAAGCTAAATGATATAGTAGAACAAATGCCGTGGCACATTAGAGATCAACCTTTGCTCATCTAGAAATGGAGGTCAAGATGGAGTTGGATAGAGGTAAGATTGATATACTTCCAATATGGGTTAACTTTCATAATTTACCAATAGAGTTTTTGACTATTAAAGTTCTCAATTTTTTAGCGAGCTCTTTAGGGGAACCAACATGTATGGATTCCCAAACAGTAACAATGGAGAGAATATGCTATCTAAAGTTATGTATTGAAATTCAAAGAAATGCAACACTACCAAAAAACCTTCCTATTTTGAGATTAGGGGAATTTATAAAGTTGGAGAAGATTGAAATTCTTATCACTTACCCCTAGAAGCCTAGCAACTCCACTAAGAAGTGGGTCCCTATTGGTAGAGTATTCAAAACTTGTTGGCAAGAAGAACTAATTGAGTCTGAACATAGCAGTATCCTTCTTGAAAATGACTCCAACATTGTAAAAGAAACTAATGCAAAGGAAGGAGAGACTATTAATAATGCTGGTATGAATAACTTGCACAACCTGGTGGAAATGGATGAATTAGATCAGGGAGCAATTGATGATGCAAGAGTTGAAGAAAGTAGCAAGTTTAGGAATGACTGAAATAACTTCATTGCAATATGAGATATCAAAGTATGCCAGTAATAGCTATTGAAGTTGAAATAAATGAAATGGTCCTAAAAAAAACTGAAGATGATAAAAATAACATTCCAAGTGTAGTGAGTAAAAAGACTATTTATGAAGTTACAAAGTCAAAAATTACAAACAATATCCCAAATGTAGAAGCCATTAATTAAGAAGAGATTGATGAATTCAAAATGTAAAACACTAACACTAGAAGAAAATTTGCTAGAAAAAGGGGAAACTAAACGACAAAAACAAAGGGGATTCCCCAATTAAATGGCAGTCTTAGTTTGAAATACTAAATGGCTAAATGACCCACTCAAAAGGTCCCTAATGAAAGAGGTTGTGAAGGATAAGAAGCCTTGTTTAATAGGTCTTCTTGAAACCAAAATAAAAGAACCACATGTTTGTTTTGGTTCTAAATTTTTGGGTGCTAATTGGGATATCATCTCAAACCATAATTTGCATTATAATGGTAAATTATGTGCCTTTATAGCACAGATATGATTGAAGTTAAAACAGTGGAGGAAATTGATCACTATATTCACCTGTAGTGTCAGATGAGAGGTATACTGCTTGTCTTTGATTTAACTCTAATCTATGTTTCTAATTTTGGTTTTCAAATGAACAATCTTTGGTTGGATTTGCAAAATGTACAGTTGAGAATTTAAAATCCCTAGCTTGTTGTGGGAGATTTAAATTATTCTTTGAACTTAATCGAAATTGAGGGTGGTAGGAAGTTCAATTTTGGTTTAACAATGGAGTTCTCCAAATTTTTAATGAAGATGGGTTTGGTAAACCTTAGTTTAACATGCAGATTACTTACTTGGTCTAATAACCGATACAACAGTTGTCTTATAAGGAAGAAATTAGATAGATCCCTGGAGAATTTTGTATGGCTAAATCAGTTTGCTAGCTCCATTTCCATTTTAAAGATAACTTGTTATCATATCATTCATATCATTCCTATATGTTGATGAAAATGATTATCGAAAATAGGAAAGTTAGGGCCCCTTTTCAATTCTTCAATGGTATTACTCAAATAAAAGGATTCATAGAAGTAATTAACGAATGCTAGAGTCATGAAGCAATGGGTTTGAAAGCATACCAACTAATGCAGAAATTAAAGTTTGTGAAAGCTACTCTTAAGAACCTAATGCTTAAGAGATCTCAGAACCTCACAACCCTTAAGAATTAACCAATTCAAGCTAAAAATGACTACTAAATCTCCCCTCATAATGTAGACTTAAGATTGACAGGGCTGCAAAGATTACAAGAGCATTAAGAAGCTTTTAGACTTCACAATTCAATTATCATGCAAAAAGCTAGACTTAATTAGATGAAGGATGGAGACTCCAATGCAAAGTCTTTCACTCCACTTTACCTACTGGTAAGAATGTATTGGAATACTCAAATCAGGATAGCTTACAAGATCTAGCTAAGAAGAACTACCTGAAGCAGATGGGTTATGAGTATTCTACTTTTCCGAGCTACAATGCATTAAGGATGCTTGATTACTCAATTGATCAAGGAACAAAAGAATTAGTGGTGTCCCCTTTCACAAAACTTGATGTCAAGAGAGTTCTCTTTAGTTTGCCTCCTTCAAAATTACCAAGGCTTGATGGTTTCCCTACATTGTTCTTTCAAAAGATATAGGAAATTACGGGTAAACTTTTTATTGAAGCAGTGAAGGAATTCTTTACATCCTGCAAAATGCTTCAAGAACCACATAACGCTTTCATCTGCTTAGTGCCTAAAAAGCAAAACCCTTAGAGAATGTAGGACTTTAGACCAATATCATGTTGTAACACCACATACAAAGTGATTTTGAAACTCTTAGCTGAAAAAATGAAGACTATAATCAGTAGAATCACTAACACAACACAGGTGGCATTCATTCCAAACAAAAATATTAGGGACAAAATTCTATTACTATAAGAACTACTAAGGGAGTATAATTTAAGTAAAAATATCAAAAGTTGCTTAATCAAAAATGACTTCAACAAAATCTTTGATACAGATAGTTGGAGGTTTATCTGAGTATGTCTTGAAGCATTCCAGCTACTCCACAAATTTATGAATTGGATAATGACATGTATACAAACTCCTACTCTAAGTATGCTAGTAAATGGACTACCTACTAATCCTTTCAAAAATATAAAAGGGATTAGACAAAGAGTCCCCCTATCTTCCCATTTATTCACCTTTGTATTGGAAAGCTTTTCAAGGCTACTAAACAAGTTAATCTCTTGTAATGGGGGCTTTAAATATCATTACAAATGACGTGCAATCAGGTTAACTCACCTCATGTATGCAAATGTCTTATGCTCCTATGTGAAAAAATAGCTTAATTATATCATCTAATGTGAGGTATCCAATAGAAGTAAGTAGAATTTTGGGCTAAATGTACATCCTACTCCGTTATATTATCTTGGAGTACTAATCACCTCTTCCAAACCAAAATTCAATGATTTCTGCCTGTCATCAGAAGGACAAAAACAATAGTGAAGGCTTGGAAAAATAGGTTTCTTTCATATGCTACCAAGCTACCCTTATTATCTCAGTTCTTAGCAGCTTACATCTACACTGGATAGCACACACTGCATTTCAAAAGAAGGTTACAAAGAAGATTGATAGAATAATGAAAGCATTCTTATAGACAGGCATAACAGAAATTGCCAAAAATGCAAAGATAAGATGGAGTGAAGTTGCTATCCCGAAGAAGCATTGAGGACTTGGGATCATTTCCATCACAACTATGCAAAAAGTTCTTATGGACAAAAGGCTCTGGAGACTCTATACGGATCGTAAAGCACTCTGGATCAAATGGATTCAAAAGTATCACCTAAAAAACTTGAATTTTTGGCAGGCTGCTTGTATAGGGGAGGTCTCTTGGATCTTTATCCAGCTGATGAAGATGAGAGACACCGTCTAATGGAGAAAAAACATGGTTTTGGTTTAATTATTGGCTAGACTCAAGACCCATTATATAATGACCTCAGATCTTAGAAATAGAATCCTATTGAACCTCAAAATGTCATTACTAATATGCAATGGTGAATGGAGTGGAAATTTTAGAAGTTTTAACTCTCTAATAGAACTCTTCCCTAAACTGAATGATGTGGAGAATGAAGATGTAGTCACTTGGACTCTTAACCTGAGTGCTAAATTATTAAACAAATCCTACCATCAGTTTCTTACCACCAGATCATTTGAAGCTCCTTGGTATAATCTTTCATGGAGAAATACTTTGAATCATAAAGCCTCTCTAATCACTTGGCTAGTAATTAGAAATAGGTTTAGGACTAAAAGTCAATGGCATGGCAATATGGACTCTACTTGTGTATTATGTAAGGCAGCAATAGAAGACAAAGATCATCTCCTTTTATTTTGCAGATTCTCTAAAGTAATTTGGGGATCTTACACTTGATTGTAGGAGACAACTACTTGTATAAATGAGAGTAAACATTGAGTTGGGTTATCAGTCATTCTAAGTATGAAATGTCCAATGGAATACTTCTTAAAGCAGCCTTCACTACTACCATTTATACCATTTGGAAGGAAAGAAACTACTAAATATTTCACAAACATGGAACAGGGGAAATACCAAGTAGCAGGCAAGATTGTCAATTGGATTAGATTAGCCATCTTTGCTAAGAATGTGCAGAATACTCTTTCACCTGACGTAAAGCATAGATGGAAACTATAATCTGCTTATAATGTTTCTCTAGGACTACTTCTATTGTAATGCTTTACCACTTATTGAATTTCCAATCATATTGTAATTGAATGAAGGCCATTAGCGTAAAACTCATTGTAATGTTATATTAGCCTTGTCTATAATTAATGTAATTTTTATTCTTTTTTAAAAATTATTAAATATTAAATAAAATTTAGAGTTAAAATAATTTATAAATTAAATAGCTAATTTTGTGCTAATCTTTTTTAATATTTTATTAATAAATATTAATACTTACTGAATTTAAAAATAAAAATAACAGATCATTTATGACGTGATCATCAATAAGGAAGCCACGGTGTCTTTCTAATATCTTCGGCCTGGGTAATTAAGCTGCTATTAAAAACTTGTCAAGTTTGCCTACTTTATCTTTGAATGTAAGATTTTATGTGGCCAGCGCAAACCAGGTCATTCTGTCAACATCATCTTTTCAATTTGATCGAATGCTGTGGTCAGAGCCACAACTTTTTGTTTGCTGCTGGATATGTATAGCTTGTCTTATGGTTGTCGAATTGCAATAGTGACATAGAAAACGCGTTAATGTAATAATTCAATTGCAGTCTTGACCATGACCTTTGAGTTCAAATTCATTAATTGATTTGACAACTGGTGGAGTTACATGTTAAACGTGTTGTACATGCATTGAAAGCTAATCAGCTTAAGAGATAATTTTACGGAAGCGTAGGTTTTTGCACGAGATGAGTAACTCTCTTAAAGCCTTTTGCTGGTTTATGGTGTGCACTGTTACACCAAAGTCCAAAGATCAGACAATAAATGAAATTACCGTTCAATGCCGCGTTCAATATATTTGAGAAAGGTAAATGAAATTAAAAATATTAATTGATTAATTAATTTCATGTAACGTAATGATTATAATACAAGAAAGCATAGAAGCCTCACTTAATCGCCAATAAATGAGTCTACTGAATACAGTCTCTCTACAATATAGAGGTCAAGCTGCGTATTATGAGGCCTTCTCAAACTTCGCTTCACTGCAATACTTCAAGGTATGATGATGATGATGATAATGCCTATATAGTGAGACATTCATACGTAATTATTACAAATGAATTTGATAATTATTACAAATGAATTTGATCCTGTATTTTAAATTAAAAATTTCTTAATTAACAATTATATTTGGCAATGGTTCTATCTGATTTTGATAGGGCTGGGTACTGCCGCTTGGATCTATGAGATTGGTTGACTTTGACTCAGAAATACCTGCAAAACAATAAGGCACACCGGGAGTTGATTACCGATAGGCCCCTCCGACGATCAAATTAGCCTTTTTGTGAGGGTTTTGGTGGCTAGGAATAAAGAATACTAGGGTTCTGAAAGTCGTACATTTTTTATGATGAGGTAATGAATTTATATAGTTAATACCTACAGGAATTAGGTCAACATCAAGGGATGGACCGATCGGCCCATGTGTCGTTCTGAGTCTGGGCTTGGGCCTAGCATGACCTACCCAACCATAAGCCCCCTACTCCTCGAGTCTGACCAAGGAGAAGGGTCGAAGGAGTACATAAGGATTGTGCGGCTCGTCTGTATGACAGCTCGTGATAGGCCCGATCGGTCGGACATCAACGCTTAATGTATGATAGCTCGTGCTAGGATCGATCGGTTAAATGTCGACGTCTAGCGCATGAAGGCGTTTGGTTTAATCATTACGAACGGCACGTGTCCTCTGACAGGTTTTCAAAATTTGAAATGAGGCGTCCTTTTAACCGCTGTGCAGTTGTCATGGGCGTCCTCTCAACTGTTGCGCAGCTGTCATGGGTGTCCTTTCAACTGTTGCGCCGCTCTGGGTCTCTAATAACCCTAATTCACCACAGCTCAGATTGTGCCACGCGTCCAACTTCGGCTCGGATTTCTCCACGCGTCCAACATTGATTGGAGCGTCTATTTAATTGGTCTCTATGATAAACGCTTAGAATCGACATATCTCCTTTACTTCCATTTTTGCATACTCGGTTCTCCAGCTTTTGGTCTCTCTGCCCTTCGTCTCTTTGCTTGCAATCACCGGAATCTCATTCTCATCGCCGTCCAAATCTTAAATGTCAATTACTAAATTAGGTACGTCCTCTATCCTCTCCTCATCCTATGTATTTCCTTTTTGCAATCATGTCGTCAAACTCCTCCCCTTCTGCATCGTCTCCTCGCCAGTTTCCATCGCAAACGCCTGCGGGGCTTAGTGGGGAACTGGGTGCGGCCCAGACAGAGCTCCGGCAGGAGCAGGCCGTCGAAAGTGCTTTACAAATAGTCGGGCCGCTCGAAAGTATAGTGGAAGCTATGGAGGTGTTGGAGGCGAGGGGAAATGAAGAGGTCATAATGAGTGGCCGGAAGGATGGGCTGGCCGTTGAAGCGCCGCCGAGCGAACGATCGACGATGACCGAAAAGGAGCTGAACCGATCGATCATCAAGAATAACATCCCTTCGTCATGGGGACCCAGGCTAGCCTTCAAGAACGAACGGATTCACAGCACTCTGGGGGGCTATTTTGCTATTACAGACAGCTTTTTCTCGATCAGTGGTATGAAGCTTCCGTATGCCCCAATCATCGAGGAGGTATGTTGTGCTTATGAATTAAGGCCGAGCCAGATCCCTCAGAATGGTTGGAGGTTCCTTAACGGTCTCGCCCTGCTATGTCATCATTTCGGGTGTTCCCCATCGATCGACATTCTGTGACATTTCTTGAGGATGAATCAAAGCTCGAGCGTCGGTGGCAGGATCCCTCACTTCCAGTACAGGGACGCAAGGTATCGTTCGGCTGGAACAATTGGGTCGATCAAGGCCTGGAAGACGAAGTACTTCTTTGTGAGGCCCCCAGGATCTACTTTTGAATCCAGGCAGTGGAAATATCCCCTGGCCGAGCGGTGGAACGACACCCCTGATCTGTCCCTTACTAAGGAGGAATGGGGAGTGATCGACCGAATTAAAGCGCTCGGTCGATATGATTTCGACCGTCTTATTTTGGGGTATCGTGGAGGGGCGTCGGTCAATGCATTTTTAATCGATCCCCCTCCACGAATTAGCGGGTTAGAAAAGGAAACTGCCCCTCCTGGTTGACTCCTCGTAGTTTAACTATTTGTTTTATTCACAAGTATTAGTTTCAATTTCTAACCTGCTTCTATAATTGTGCAGCCATGGTAAAGCTCAAGGATTTCGCCGGGTCCTCCAGTTTCCCCAAAGGCCAGCGCAAGACAAAAAAGCGGAGCAAGAAAGGGGAGATCAGCGCCGAGGTCGCTCAGCCAATTGTACCTGAGCGGTCTGTGGGGAAGGTCAGCACCGATGTCGCTCAGCTAATTGTACCTGAGCGGTCTGTGCTGCCCACTCAGCCGATCGTGCCTGAACAGTCTATAGCATCGTCGGCCCAGTTGGCAAATGAAGACCGAGCTGTTGCGGAGGAAGAGGAGGAAGTGGAGAGGCCACTCAAAAGAAAGAAAACCGCTCGGAAGGTCCGACAATCGTCCAGCCAATCGGACAAAGGGAAGGGGGAGGAGCGAGTGGCCCGATTGGACAAAGGCAAGGGGAAAGAGCGAGGGCCTAGCTCTGAGAAGTGGGTGTCCACGATCAGTCTAGATAAGACCGCATCGCTTAGGGACATCAGCGTGGCTCTTCACGTTGCTCAGAAGGCCGTTCCCCCCAAAGACGAAAAGTTTTTGGATACATTAAATGATCAGGAGCTGATGGCCAGTCTCATACGTGGTTGTGCCAGGGATCTAGCGTTCGCCTCTGCGATGCATCAACGTATCGATCAGCTCAATGAAGTCACCCAAACGATGGACCGGGAGGTTCACGATCTTCTTGAGCAAGTTAATGCTTTAAAAGCTGAACTTTCAGAGGAGAAGGGGGAGAAGGACGTCCTACGAGCTCAACTCTCTTCACTGGAGGAGGAGAAGAGCATTTTGGAGGAAGAAAAGAGCGTTTTGAGAGCTCAATTTGTTTCGGGGGAAGAGGAGAAGAGTAGGGTGGTTGCTTCCAGGGATGAGCTGGAAAGTGAATGCCGAGCGTTGCAGCTCAGTAATGAGAACCTGAGATCGAAAGCAAAAATGGAGGAGGAGCTCCATTCGAAAGTCCTCCAGGACTGTCATGAAGCGATGATGGACAAAATGAAGATTGAGAGGAAGATGCTGGAGCTGCAAGGCTCCGTCAAGGAGCAAAGGGTTGAAACGATCAAGCGATGGAAAGACCAGTACTTACACGAGGAGTGCAAAAAATTTGCTTGCGATTTGGCTCTTTCCATCTTAAGGAACTGCCACAGCGTTTGCGTTGCTGACGGGTCGAATGGTCCTTCATTCGAGGATTACGCTGAGCCGATGCTTCCCTCCGAGCACGACCTTTCAATTGAGGAGGTGAGAGAGATAGCTGAGAAAAAGCGAGAGGCATTACCGGATGAGCTGCTAGATCTTAGTTCGGATGGGAAGGAGCGAGCTCATGGGAGTGTCTCTCCAGTTCTTCCCGCAGACCCTGATCTCGTCTCGATTACTTTGCCGACCTCCTCTACTGTCGACCCAGCTATTGGTACTTCTTCTCCATTGAGCTCTCAAAGCTCATCTGGTCGGGCTTGTGACCAGAATAGAAATATAAATAAATAAAAACCCTTATCTTTATCCTCCATTGTCTTCTTAATTTAGTGAAAGAAGCTTAGACTATCATTAATTTCGTATGAGGGATTGTCTTTTCAAATAGCAGGTAGCGAACAAGTGCGCTCAATAGCGCTGATCGGTTGGAAGGTTTGAAAGAATCACGGTCGACCGAGGCGAGAGGACCTGGTCGAACGATCCTGAGGTCGAGCGATCCAAGATTGTTTTCTTAGAATCGCCTAGTTCTAAGATCCCGTCTTGGCAGCCTGGCCGAGCGATATCGAGGCCGAGCGATCCAAGATTGTTTTCTTAGAATCGCCTTGCTCCAAGATCCCGTCTTAGCAACCTGACCGACCGATGTCGAGGATGAGCGATCCAAGATTGTTTTCTTAGAATCGTCTGGTTCCAAGATCTCGTCTTGGCAACTTGGCCGAGCGATCAAAGATTGTTTTCTTGGAATCGCCTGGTTCCATGATCCCGTCTTGACAACCTGGCCGAGCGATGTCGAGGCCGAGCGATCCAAGATTATTTTCTTGGAATCGCCTGGCTCCAAGATCCCGTCTTGGCAACCTGGCCGAGCGATGTTGAGGTCGAGTGATGTCGAGGCCGAGCGATCCAAGATTGTTTTCTTGGAATCGCCTGGTTCCAAGATCCCGTCTTGTCAACCTGGCCGAGTGATGTCGATGGCAATCAGTTGGTAGAATTTTCTCCTCTTAGCCCAATTTAATGAGATTTTTCTTGCCGAGAAATTTGAAACCCCTTTATTGATGATGATAAGGGCGTGGGCCATTAAAAAACCTGACTGGCAGGGTCAGGAAAAAGGTACCCACAAGTTGCATGTACAAGAGCAAAAGCAATAATAAAGTACAAAACAAAGAAAAAGTGAACTGAAATAAAGCTTATCTATTAGTAAAATGTCTTCAGGCTTTGAGAATTCCAGGGCCTTGATAGAATCTTGTCGTTCGTGTTGCGCAGGATGTAAAAGCCGCGTCCGGCTTGTTTGACCACTTGATAGGGTCCTTCCCATGCCTAACCGAGCTTTTCAGGATGCTTCCCAGCCGCCTCAGCTTTTCTTAGAACATAACCGCCGATCTTTATGTTGCTCGACCTTTATAGATCGATCGTCTTCATCCAATATGACCTGCTGTGTTTCTTCTACGGGGTTCATCCTTTCAGTTTCTTCATCTGCTCTCACATCGAGAGAGCTTGTCAGGACTACCACTCCCTCCAGTGTCTTTGTTTCCGCTAAATAGCATTCCCTGGTGATCCTCTGCTGGCCCCTGACAATACCGATTCCCTGGGGTGTTGGGAATTTCATTGCTTGATAGTAGGTCGATACAA
>JAOTAX010122758.1:0-20966 GCA_025629825.1 Erythroxylum guanchezii | reverse complement strand
TTATTCTTAGGTTTACACCTTAAGAACACTTGGTTATTCTAATATCATAATTCAATTACTCGTCATTTCTTTTCTAGCATCATATGCTCTCATAATATCCAATTCTCAGTCACCTTTACTTAAATTACTCAGCTTCTTTGAATCACAACTACAATCATATGAACATATTCATTCCCATTATACTCATGCCTTTGGTACTTTGATATCAACAATTCATTCACTAAGATATAAGCTCAATTATCATCTCAAACATATAACACATTTAGTCACTTAATCTAAGCATCAATCCAGCTTTTCTCAAAACATATTTTCATTTCAATTTTGCATGGCCATTGTGACAAGGAAAATGAAGTATTTAGGCAATACATTCTTCTAAACAAATGTTCCTATATGTGTTAAGTTTCTAAGGACACCAAGTTCACACAATTTGGTTCAGTATTCTGTAATTTATATACAAAATACTTCATACTGTACTCGCACCATGGCAGTACACAATACTCAACTTCAAGCCAAAATTTGAAACTCTTAGAGACATAATTAAAATTCATTTCCCTCATGAAAAATATATCCATATATCTCTAGTTTAATCTAAAATTAACATAATCCCATTTGGATGTCTACAGATCAAGATATGGCCAAAATACAGATGTCTATTCAGTGAAAACACTCCATTTAACATATTCAAGCACACTTCATCATTTTCATCTTAAACTCATCAATCAACCATTTACCAATCCTTTCCTAGTGAATTCAAATGACAATGAATTCTGCTACAGAGGAATAACAATGTGTTAGGAGCTTGTGGTTCAAATTTCAAGTCAATCAGAGGTCCGGAGAAGGAGTTATTGTCAAAAGAGTGAAGGGTGTTGAAAACTGTCAAATAACAGTGCAACTCCCCTGAGGTTTCCTCTCTGTCACGATCGTACTTGGGCATGACCGTGACAGACAAACTTACTAAAACTAATAGGTTTTGAGTACCACTGACACACTAATTCTTCCCATTTCAAGACACCATAGTGCCCTTTTTCATTAGCATCAAACTCATCTTAACTCATCTCTATAACACTCAAAAAGATCCACGTTGATACACCAAGAAAACAGAACATAAAACGTCTACATTTATTTATCAAATTTTTCTGCACTTTTTCTTACACCATCTTTAATGATTTCTCTAACTCAAATCATTTCAACAACAACTTATGAAACATTGATCATCACATATATAAAAGCAAGACATGAATCTACCCACATTTCTCATTCACATTTCAGCATGTACCCATCCTCATTTTATGATCATTTAACTCTTAACTATCATCAAAACATGTTTCATTCAACAAAAAAAGAAGAGTAATGTTTTATACTTCTTTACTCCAAGATCTTCAAATCACTTTTAACCTTAGCTTCTCAAGCATCATTCGATCATCAACATTCAAAGGTGGTAGGGTTGAGTCTTTAGTAAGAAAATGAAGAAGACAACAAAATAATAGTAGCAACTGAAAGGTGAAAGTAAGCTTCAACGTGGACGGGTGAGAAGTGAGTATCGGCAATGAAGACAAATAAAAAAGATGAAGATGAGAGAAGCTAATGAAGAGAGGAGTAAATAGTAAGTGAAAGACCAAAATGAGAGTGGTTTTTCACTTAATAAAAATTGTGGGTTAAGACAAGTGGCCACATGTCACTTTTTCATGGTCCTCTTGTGGTCTTTTAATCAGCTAGTCCATTTGTGCCCCAATTCTAAGCCAATTGACTCCCAAATTTTAAATGACATAAGTCATTAAATCTTAATGTCTCTTATCAATAATTTCTACAGCCATCTAACACCTATTTCTGCTACTATTCATCAATTATCTCGCCACTTGGTATTTTTCCTAGTCCAAAAATACCCTTAATTCTAGAAAATTCTCAAATTTCTCCAAAAAATCTAAAACAATACTTATACACACCAACTCAATTTTTAAGACACATAATCCACAATTCACATTGTAATCACATTAAATATCAATGATACAAGGAGAATGTCAAATGAGTGTATGTACAATCATCGAAATGTGTGCAAAACAATCATATTCATATGTATGAATGCTATATTATGCATGAATATGAAAATGCAATTTTCTAATCTCTCATTGCCATTTTTCATTTACAAAGATCTAGGGTTCTAACCTTTAGTATGGAAACGGGATGTTACATACAATTACCTATCCTCTAGCTGATTTAACCAAAAAAAATTCTAAATAAAACAAACCAAAAATGCATTAACACGCTTTGTAAATTCTAGTGATAGGATTCACCCTAACCTAAAAAGATCATATAGTTCTATCTCTAGCAACCTATACAATATTCACTATTCATCTTATGATGTATTCATATATATTATCTCTTAATCCCCATATACGAAATCTAAAATTGAATTAAAACATTAGTGAATCTTAATTCAACATAATAGAATCAGGAATAAATCTCAAGAAAGTTAGGATCTTTCATTAAATCAAAGTATCAATTCGAAAAATCAAGTCCTAGGGTCCATTCCACCTAAATCTATATCTCAATTAATTTATAATTAAAGAAATAAAACTCATAATAAACATCAAAGATCAAAAGATAACGGAAGAACTCTTATGGTCCTTGAATCTTAAACGAATCTTGCTAGATTTCTTTTTTTCTCACAAGGTTACTCCAAAATTAATACTTATTCTTTTCTATTTTCTCTCTCCCAAAACTTGTAACTCTAAAATTTTTTGTCTAACATAGCCTAAACACAGGACTGTGTTGGGGTCTCGTATTTCTTAAGACCCCTTTTGACTTCTTTTGTACAAACCAAACAATGTCAACATAGGTCTCAATATAAGTTTATGTTTATCTTGTATTAGTTAGCAAACAGTTTAAGAAATATAATGCTACCTTATTAAACATGGTAAGAACATAGGTTCGCATTAGTTTTATGTCAAGCATGAAAAAACTTGTACAATAATATCAACAACAACTTAATAAGAATCATGTTGAGATACAGAGTTTGAGGAGGTCCAAAACTATACAACCTTACCTGTAGTTAGTAAAGAAGTAGACTCACTAAAAAAATTTGAACAAGCTTTTAAGGAAAAATAAGGTAAAAGTAACCTCTACTTACTCTTACCTTAAGAATTAGTTTCAATCACTAACATCAATAATGGCTCTACCTGTAGTGCCCCCTTACCCTAGGGTACATACCGGGATGCCCGGAGGACATTCCAGTACATAACCTATGATAATGGTGCGTTACGATCAATCACTACATTCACTTAACATGGCATCATCTATCTTTATTCTCTTATAAAGATCATAATGAAAGTCACAATATTTTAAAATCAAATTTCCTCTTTTCATTTCATAAAACCGAACATCTACAATGTATCTTTCAACATCCATACTTATACAACATCATAAACTAATACAAAAACGTGCCACATGAAAGAGGAAAATGTACAAAATCTATCTAATCTGTCCATACCCAGTTGACTGACGTTTGAGCCTTTTCTTCTTGTTCCCAAAAGTAAGGTGTCCCTCAGTAGGTAAAATCGTCTCTTGGTCCTGAAAAGTCTACGTTTCAATTTTGGTAAGTTTTGCAAATTCAATGAGGTCACCATTATCGATGGTTCACTCAATTCATGCATCACATCAGTACATGTAACAATTTATTCACATCTTTCCATAATCACGGAATATCACATTTCAATCATATAAAATACACATATCAAGTATAAATGCAATGCACGTGAGACTCACTTTCTTTTTTTTTTGGTTGTGACCGAGTGCCTTTTTTACTAGCTTATATCCCTTAGTGGATACCGAGCTATGTCAATTTATGTCCCATATCCCTTAGTGGATACCAGGTATATTCACAACTGAGCCTAAAGCTATCTTCACATTCTGAGCTTTAAGCTCTTTTTCACTGGCGACTCTGGTCACAACTTCCTTTATCTTACATGCATTCATGTATTAAAATGCTTCACATATCATTTTCTCAATCAATCACAAGCTGGCACATTCACATTCAGATCACAATTTTCATCAGATGCAAGGTCCGGCATTCAACATCATTGTTGAGTAACATTTATTATGTCATATTCACATGCAAGTAGCACTTCAATAACTCATTCATATATCACAATCATCGGACCTTCATTGTCCAAAATCAACACAATCAAATCACATTCATTTAATAAGTCAAACATAATATAAGGCAAATAATCAATTGAGTGAGATCGTATAGGTTACTCATATTAGAATATTTAATGACCCATGTGACTTATAGTTTGAGTCTCATGAAAAGCACCCATGAAGATAGTTATTGGTATTAAATAAAGGGATCTCAAATGGGTCAAAGACCCTTTCCCTCTCTCTTTCTATATGATCCAACATGATGGCTGGTTAAAGTATAAATAAGTTTTAGAAACTTATGAAAGGTTATCTTAACCATTGGAGAAACTGCAAAAAGTTCAAGAAGAAGAAAGGAAATAAACTTGTATCACGAACATCAAAATCTTACAAAACGATCATGGATACAGGTATGTCATAAATCGATCCATAAATGTCTTTCAATTGGTATTAAAGCATGGTATTGTATGATTTGTTTTTTACCATGTATCGTTTTGATATGATTGTGTTCCTGTTTGTTTTGTATGAATGGAGTTTTGCATGATTATGTATTTTTCATGGTGTTGTTTTCTTTATACGAAACAGACATAAGAACACAGACATGCAACAATTATTAACAGTGTTGATACAGAACATAAACATGAAACAAACCTTTGGTATTGTTTTGTTCTTTTATTCCCATGCATTTTCGAAACTAGTTTTCAGTATTAATAGTGGAAGTGAAACGAAAACCAATTTAATGTGTTGAAGAACTGGAATGATGCCATCTTTGACATGAGTTTATGGTTGTTCAAAAGTAACAAAAATGTGTGTTCTTGAAACTAGAAGGTTAGTTATTACCGTGATTGTCTTAAACAAATATTGAGGATGAGTTTCTATGGTATGATGAAAACCTATAAAAGAATGACATTGGGATAGTTTTCATTTTGAAAAGAAACCATCCTCTGTTAATGCTCTTGGTAAAGCTTGCAATGGTATGAAGAGAGAGAAGATTTAAGGATTTATAAAATTAAAAAAAAAAACAAAACCAACATTTAAGGAAGAGGACGGTGTAGCGTTTGGTGCGTGCAGTGCATACGCCAGACACTGCGCCAGATGAGGCAAACGCTGGCGTGTGCAGATGCTACCCTTCCTTGGTAGACACTGTCAATGGACTTCCAAGCCCAAAATTAGATTATAAACCGATTAGTTTTGGGTTTTTGGGTCATTAAAGATTAAGATTGAGTTAATAAATAATTATGGCCATTTACCAAAAAAAATAAATAATTATGGCCCAATTATAATTGATTATTTAATTCATAATTGATTTATTTTCTATACTTAATATATAATTTTTAAATTCAGTGCCATATTATATATTTTTTGGTACAATATTTAATATTTGGAATTAAATTTTCCTATTATATAATGCATGTGCCACATAGCATAATGGTAATTTAGAATAGTTTGTTAGTCACCAAAGTGACCAAACTAACTAAATTAAATTTGTCATGTATGATAATTGTCAAATTAAATGTTTATTGCATGGAACGGTTGTTAGTCACCAAAGTGGCCTAGCTTAAAAATATTAATCATTTAATTGTGAGTGTTTCAATCGTTCATTATGATATGATGCTAAAATGACATAAAAGTTGAACTGAACAATTGAGATAATTAATTATAATGCTAGGAGGTCACCCAAAGGTGGACCATTGCTTATAATTAATGACATTAAAGGGACTTTATCAACATATTTAGTTAATATGATTGTATATCCATAGATAATATGCATGTTGACTAGAATATGATTGATTTTCCATTATAGTGAACTATATATATTCATCATAATAGGTTACAACTATGTATTTAAATTTCACCCAAAGGAGAATTTAAATGCTTAATCAAAGTTTATAGTTAGTTTGAATCCAATCAGGTTTACTCAAAGCATTAATGTGTGGGGTATATGTTGTATGTGTAGCATCTACTAATTTGTTCGCCTTAGGCAATGGTTTGATCAAGTTCAATGGTCTGAACCATGGGGACTGGTCTGAACAAGTCCAGTTTCAACCGGATGTAATGGATTTGGACTTGACCATAGTTTCAAATGTAAGGCCCGCAACTATAATTGAGACTAGTTCTGAAGCTGAAAAGTCTTATTATGAGGCTTGGGAATGCTCTAACAGGCTATGTTTGAATTTGATGCGAATGATAATTGCAAAAAATGTGAAGCCATCAATGCCTAAAATGAACAATGCAAAGGAGTTCATGTTAAAGCTTAAAGAATACTCCCAATCTAATATAGCTGACAAGTCCACAGTAGGGACTTTAATGAGTGAGTTGACGGCCAAAAAGTTTAACTGGTCACAGCCCATTCACGATCATGTAACTCATATGTCAAACCTAGCTGCAAAGCTGAAATCCATAGGTATGGATGTGAGTGAGTCCTTTTTGGTACAATTCATTATCAACTCCCTTCCTCTAGAGTTTGGCCAGTTCCAGGTGAATTATAACAAAATTAAGGAAAAATGGAACCTTCAAGAAATTAAGGCCATGTTGGTTCAGGAGGAAGGGAGATTGAAGAAAATAAAGGAACACTCCGTCCATCTCACGTTTCATCAAGGCGTTAGTAGCAGTAAAAATAAACCACAACAGAAAGGCAAAGATAAGGACAAAGCTCTCAACAAAGTTAATGAGGGTTGAATCAGTAAAAATAAGAGGTGCCACTTCTGTAAGAAGCCTGGTCACTTTCAGAACGATTGTCTTAAAAGAAAGGCTTGGTTCGAAAAAAAAAGGTACATACTATGTCTCTGTATGTTTTGAATCAAATCTTATTGAACTACCTAAGAATACCTGGTGGTTAGATTCTAGTGCAACTACACATGTGTCATATGTAAAACAGGGATTCCTTTCAATCCAAACCATAAACGAAACTAAAAAGTTCTTGTATATGGGGAACAGAATGAAGGCATGGATAGAGGACATTAGGACGTACAGATTGATCTTGGACACTAGGTGTTACCTAGATCTAGAAAAGTGTCTTTATGTTCCTGAATGTGCTAGGAATTTAGTTTTTGTTGCAAATTTGGATGATGTAGGATTCCAATTTAAGATTGGAAACTATGTTTTTTCATTGTATAAATATAAGTACTATTATGGTTTTGGTACATTAATTGATTGTTTATATTGTTTCAATCTTGATGATGATTTTGCTGAATCTCTGTTTCATGTTGACCATATTATAGGAAGTAAATATAGTGCATAAAATGAATGTTCTGCTTTTTTGTGGCATAAAAGATTAGGTCATATATCTAAGGAAAGGGTACAAAGGTTAGTTAAGAATGGCATCTTACCTCAATTGGATTTTGTTGACTGGGATATATGTGTGGATTGCATTAAAGGCAAGCAAACCAAACATATATCAAAGCATCCACCCATAAGAAGTAGTGCGTTACTGGAATTAATACTCACTGACATCTGTGGTCCTTTCTACGTTCCTTCTTGGGGCAGCGAAAAATATTTCATTACCTTTATTGATGACTTATCATGATATGGTTATATTTATTTATTGCATGAGAAGTCTCAGTCTGTGGACATTCTAGAGGTGTTCATTAATGAGATAGAAAGGTAGTTAGATAGAAAAGTAAAGATAGTGAGGACTGATAGAGGTGGTGAATATTATGGAAAATTTGATGAAAATGGACGATGTCCAGGTCCATTTGCAAAGTTTCTTGCAAGTCGAGGCATATATGCGCAATACACAATGCCTGGTACACTGCAACAAAATGGTGTAGCTGAAAGGTAAAATTGTACTCTTATAGATATGGTTAGGAGTATGTTAAGTTATAGTTCTATACCGTTATCATTGTGGTTGTATGCATTAAAGACCGCTGCATATCTGCTTAATAGGATTCCTATAAGGCAGTTCCTAAGACACCTTATGAACTGTGGACAGGAAGGAAACCTAGCCTACGACACCTTCACATTTGGGGTTGTCCGACAGAAGTAAAGTTGTATAATCCATATGAAAAGAAGCTTAATGCAAGAACTATTAGTAGTTTTTTTCATTGGCTATCTTGAAAAATCAAAATGGTATAGATTTTATTGTCCTAACTGTAGTACAAGAATAGTTGAGTCTGGTAATGCTTGGTTCATTGAAAATGACCAAATCAATGGGAGTGGAGAACCACGAAAAGCGAATATTCACGAAAATCGAGTAGAAACTACTCCAAGTCGAGTAGACACTACCACATCAGACGTGATCCCATCGATTATTATTCCTCTTATTGCATCATGAATACGCAACATATCAGAACAACAAATTAATGTTCCAATTCCACAAGTTGAACATATTAATGATGAACCAGCTAATGTTGTTCAAGTTACAAATGATCAAGTGATTCCATAAGATGTAGCATTACAAAGGTTTGTAAGGCATAAAAGATCAGCTATTTCAAGTGACTATGAAGTTTACTCACTTGAACATGAATGTGACTTAAGCATTGATAAAGATCCAGGCTCAATCAAACAAGCCATGGAATGTAACAATTCTGAGAAATGGTTTAATGCTATGAAAGAAGAGTTGAAATCAATGGATGACAGCAATGTCTGGGAATTAGTTAAGTTGCCAGAAGGTGCAAAGTAAATGGGTTGTAAATGGGTCTTTAAAACCAAACGTGACTCAGAAGGCAACATTGAAAGGTATAAAGCCAGACTTGTTGCCAAAGGTTATACTTAAAAGGATGGTATTGACTATATAGAGACCTTCTCTCCAGTTTCAAAGAAGGACTCTTCAAGAATTGTTGGGACCCGATCTCAAAACCGGATCCCAACCGGAAACAAAGCGGAAAAACGAAAAACGGAAACGAAGTATAGAAAGACGAAAACAAAGCAAAGAACGGAGAAACGAATCGAAAACTCGGAACAAACAAACGAAAGCATTAACATATCGAAATCCGATTAAAATAATCGGAAAGCGGAAATCGAAGGAACGAATTTCAAAGCGAAACGCTGAAGAGCAAAAACTGAATTCCGACATCCAGGAAACGAAAATCTTAGAGCCACGTCGCGTTGCGATCCCTAAGACTAAACCACTCCGAATCCGGTGTTTTTTTTTCATACATTCCTTCCATCTATATTCAATCTTATTCTTTCATCAATCACAAACAATTTCCCCTTTGGAAATTCATCCCCAATCAAAAATTATTTCCTTCAAATTTTAACAGAACTCAAAAATCATCAATTTAATCAAACTCTTATTATTCTATTCTTTTTTACCAAAAAGACACTTAACACATACTCATAAATACACAATCCAGCCACACCCAATTTAACAAAAATTGGGCAGCATAACGGCTGTATTTTGAACAACCCAAAAATCTGCAAAGGTTCAAAATACACTTCTATATAATCACATCCATCCAAACTGACATCATCGGACCTCCGGTCTGGAAATCCAGCATAAACAAACGCAAGTCTAACCTAACACACTTCAATAAGTCCCAATCCAAAATCCACGTCACAATCAATCCCATGAACATACAACTCAAATCGATACATAAAAATTCATAATTCAATCCGAACTCCCAACCAAGTATATTCATATACAATCATAATTCAAAACCCTTAATCATACACAAATTTATAACTATAACTCTATTACATACTTAACTTCATAATTCACTTCCACCCTCATATTTCAAAATAATATACAAGTTCATAAACAATCCAATACAACCCATTCATCTTCATATATCAAAAACATACACAAGTTTATATCTCAAATCCCATACATAGATCTATAAATCATTTACATGCCGAAAAAGACATACTACAACTTAAATGGCTTTCCAATCCATATAAAAATACCAAAAATCCCAAATACATAAAACATAAGATGAACAAGATCGCAACAAAGTCTTGACTTGCTTTCATCCATTCTCCCGCTCAATACCTGGAGATGGGGATGAAAGGGGGGGTGAGCTGAAATAGCTCGTGGATAACATATTTATAAATAAAAAAACAAGCAAAAATCGTTTTTCGCAAACTTTTGTCAAAATGCTTATTTTTCAAACTTTTCAACTTTTCAAATGTTTCTAAACAAATTCAAGAATTTCTCGAATGAAAACCTCAATTTCTCATTTTTCAAACTTCACAAATTCTTTTTCACAATTAATGAACAATTTCAAAATATGCATGCAGCACATAAAAATGCATCACAAAGTAACAAATTAAAAGCACATAACATATCAAAATGGCTTGGTTTCGGTCTAAACGGAATGTACTGCACAGTCCCGCATAGCGGAACTTATGGGAGTTCGAAATCGGAACTCCAGTGCCATTTGCAGGCAGGCGGGAGAAGCCTTTATAAACGAGACAGTGCACTGACTCTAACTTATGGGGCCTAACCAAACCTACATAACATATATCAAACTCGAAAACCAAATTGCCCGAAGGCACATTTCGAAACTTTGCTTTTCAAATCGTGTCATACAGGACATATTCACATTCACAATTTTGCATACATTCATATAGCCATTCAAATGCAAACTCAATTCATCAATCATTTTCATAACAATCAAATTCATACTCAATCAAGCACAAACAAGCACAAATAAGGAAATGCAAAAATCATAGAAATTTAAAAATCATAAATTATCTCTTCAATCATAAGTAATGAATTTTAGAACTTTTCTTAATTTCTCAAATCATTTAAAACTTGTAACATTTTCCAAAACATTCAGAAACAATAAAATTTCAATACTTTCTATCTAAATTTTTCGATCAATTTCACAAATCATTTGAAAATCAGAAATTAAACCTTTGTAACAATTTTTTTCCAAATCATTCGAGATCAATAAATTTCAGAAATATTTTCCTTTCTTGATTTTTTTTTCAAAATCACCAAAATTGACTTATAATTTAAAATCATATATCAAAATGCACAATCATAATTCCAAACAAATCCCATTCATAAATTCCACCATTGTATCAATTTTATCAAAATCATCCAAATTTTCAAACATTAACATAAACCATACTTTATAAACAATTCCAAAAGCCATAAATTTAATCATTTGGAAATCAAAATTTTCCAACATTCATATAAACAATATTTTATAAATATTTTGCTTCTTGATTTTTCGAAATCATTTAATTAGCTTATAATTCAAAACATAACCACATTTAATCATTCAAAAACAATTTTTCAAAAATCATAGACAATAAAATTCGTAAATCCTTTCTTTCTTGATTTTTTTTCAAAAATATAAATAATAAATTTTCAAAACTTTGTTTCTTCTTGATTTTTCGAAAATATGAACAATAAATTTTTCAAAATTTTTCTCTTCTTGATTTTTTTGAAAACACATAATTAAATTCTCAATAAATCAAACACAATGAAATCAACAATTCATCCAAATCAATAAATTTTTATCTTAAACAATTTTAGCAATTTCTTACATCTTTCCAAAACAATAAATTTATCATAAGCTAAATTTCTTAAATCATTTTTTTAATCATTCCAAAACAATAATTTAATCATTCGAAAACAAATTTTTTTTTCTAACATTTGCATAAATAATATTTTCTAAACAATTTCAAACGTATTCGAAAATCATAAAAAAAAAATTCAAACGCTTTCATAAACAATATTTTATAAATAATTCCGAAAATATTCGGAACTCTTAATTTTTTTCAAACACTTTCATAAACAAGATTTTATAAATAATTTCTACAACATACGGAAATCATAATTTTCATAGACAATATTTTTATAAACAATTTCTAAAACATAAGGAAATCATAATTTTCATAAACAATACATTTCATCATTCGAAGTTCACTAATCAATAATTTCGAAATTCATAAGGTAAAACATATTTTTGCTTTCTTTACTTTTCGAAAACACATAGACAATTTATAATTCAACTTATAAATATGGTACCCACCTCGATTCCTCGCTAGGATCGCGTCCAAAGTATCAATTTCGTCAAAGCCTCACTTAAATCGAAAAATCCCTAATTCAATAACATAAACCCTAATTAATCAATCATCCAAAATTAATCATCATCTTAGCATAATCACTTCAATTAACCTTAGCAAATCCAAATCCATATCAATCTTAAGCCAAAACAACCAACATCTCACTAAAAGATTCAAAATAAAAAACTTCTCTCTTACCTTTTTTTTCACCATTTTCGGCATTATCCAAGCTCCATAAGGAACTATCATCTTCTTCAACCTTTTTCCCCTTGAAACAAATGAAAAACCTTGCTTGAAACCTAAGAGAATCGAAATCTTGCTTCACTCTTCTTCTTCTTCCTTCCTCACCAACGACTTCTCACCCTCTCTTCTCTCTTCTTCGTTTCTTTCTTTCTTTTTCTGCTTATTATCGTGTTTCCTCTTCTTATTTAAGACAGCAGCTCATGTTATTTCATTTAATGAGCAAAATGACCAACAAGCCCTTCCTTATAAGCCTTGCTATCTTACTCTTTAAGTGGACTTCCTGATTTGCCCCTGAACTTATCCTTTAAAAACTGCATTCTTGCTTCCTAATTTTGAGCAGGTAAACGAAATACTTTGGTAGCACTTTCTTCTAGAGAAGTGTTCCTCTATGTTTCACGTTTCCAACGACACCAAAATCGCTCAAATCGGTTTAGAAATGAAGGAGTTATGGCCAAAATACTATCAGACCTGCACTTAACCACGACTGAACCTTACGCCAAACTTCACTCCAGAAATTGAACACCTTAGGGGCTAAATTTAACTTCGATCCCTTCACATGATTTGTAGTCCCATGTCTTTATTTTATTTTTCCTCAAGAATCAACTCAATCGGATCTCCACAGATCCTGAATTTCGCAAAATACTAAACCATGTTTAGAAAATTGTCTAACTCATGACCTATAACCAATCCTCTCACTTTGGTTCAAACAATCTCTTTCTATTTAATCTCCTAAAAATCATAATTCCTCATGAAAATGTAGATAATTTTCTTAGGAATCTAACGCTTCAAAAACCGAGTCAATCGGATGTCGGACGGAGAATTTATAAACAAAAGATTGCAAAAAGGGTCGGAATAGAAGCAGAATAACAGAACTTCCAAAAATCATATCTTCCTATTCCCAAGTCCAAAAATTCCATACTTTACACCAATGGAAAGATAAAAACATCCTCTAAAACTTTCATGAAGAACACAAATTCAACCTCTAACTAGGTTAATTTTTTGGTCAAAGTTTCTGCCTTGTTAAACCTCACCTAAACAAAATCCAAACTTCAAACATTCATATCTCTCAATTCCCACATCTAAAAATTACAAACTTTATAGTGTCAGAAAGATTGAAAAACAAGCTACAACTTTCCTGTAGACCACTTACTCCAATTCAGACCAAATCAACTCGACGAGTGGCCTCAAAGCCGAATACACCTAAATGTACACTTAGAGACATTTTCACAAAACAAACAATACTTAACTTTGACTGATCATAACTTCCACTCCAGTTATCAAAAAATATCAAACTTTATGGCCACAGAAAGCTCTCAATAGAGGCTACAAGTTTCATGAAGATTATTATCTCGAATTCTGCCTAAATCAAAAAGTCAACTTTTATCCCCAAAATGTCAAACTTTATAATTCCGTTCAAATTCTCACACTTTCACTCTTTATTTCTTAATTTTCAACTTCTATTTCAAATCAACTCATTCTCTTAACTTTCATAACCCAAACAAATTTACTCAAATATCGAAGTCATCAAAACTAATCAATTCTTTTCTCATTAATTTTCTTAACGCACAATTTCATCTATAACATAATACATATACAAAAACACTCATTCAATTTCATTTCATATCTCTAAATTGTCACTTAAGGATCGGGGTCCAACAAGAATTGTTTTGGCCCTAACAGCTCATTACAATTTAGAGCTTCACCAAATGGATGTAAAGACCACCTTTCTAAATGGTGACTTGGAAGAAGAAATGCATATGGATCAACCAGAAGGTTTTAAACCCACAGGAAAGGACAAGTTAGTGTGTAAATTAAAGAATTCAATATATGGATTGAAATAAGCTTCCCGATAATGGTATCTTAAGTTTAATGATATCGTTACGTCTTACGGTTTTATAGAGAACACCGTTGATCGGTGTATCTATATGAAGATTAGTGGAAGCAAGTTCATTATATTAGTCCTATATGTTGACGATATCCTTCTTGCTGCTAATAATATGGTTTTTGTTACATGATGTAAAGAATTTTCTTTCTAATAATTTCAAAATGAAAGATATGGGTAAGTCATCCTATGTGATAGGATTAGAAATATTCTGGGATAGATCACAAGGATTATTAGGGTTGTCTCAGAATGGTTATATCAAGAAAGTATTAAAAAGATATCAAATGGAAAAATGCTCCGCAGGGATAGTTCCAATTCAGAAATGGGACAAATTTAGTCTAATGCAATGTCCACAAAACGATTTGGAATGTAAGTACATGGTGTCTATTCCTTATGCGTCAGTAGTTGGGAGCTTAATGTATGTTCAAACATGCATTAGGCCAGATATAAGTTTTACTGTTGGAATGCTAGGCCGATATCAAAGTAATCCTGGAATGGACCATAGGAAAGCTGCAAAGAAAGTCCTTAGATAGTTACAAGGCACCAAGGACTATATGCTCACATATAGAAAATCAACCCATCTCGAAGTGATAGGTTACTTAGATTCAGACTATGCCGGTTGTGTAGACTCACGGAAATCTACATTCAGTTATATGTTCCTATTAGCTGGAGGAGCAGTTTCGTGGAAAAATAGAAAGTAGTCCGTCATTACTACTTCCACTATGTAGGTTTAATTTGTGGCGTGCTTTGAGGCCACGGTTCATGGATTTTTGTTGCAGAACTTTATCTTAGGTCTTGGTTTTGTCAACAGTATTGTCAGACCATTAAGAATTTATTGTGATAATTCCGCAGCCATTTTCTTCTCGAAGAATGACAAATATTCAAAGGTGCGAAACATATGGATTTGAAGTATTTGTTTGTGAAAGAAGAAGTGAAAAATATAAAGTGTCAATTGAGCATATTGGTACTGATCTCATGATAGCGAATCCGTTAACTAAAGGCTTACCGCCTAAAATATTTATTGGTCATGTTGAATAGATGGGCCTTATGGATAAGTCCTTGTTAGCATAGAAGTCTAATATGTATATAGACATATCATTGTCTTGCTCGAATTGTTATGACACTTATGAATTCAATTACAATCATACGTTTTTGCTCACTTACTGGTTATCCATATTATGTAATATACCATAATTATTATTTGTGAGATAACAATTATAGAATTACCCACTTAAAGTTTTATAAGTTGAGTTGATTTTGTGATACATAGAAGGAATCATGTTGTATAAATTGTGACCGCCATGATCCCATCATCTTAATTCACTTAAGGATGACTTGATCAATTCAATGTATTGTGTGCACTTAAAGTTTTATTAATGAATCACCAAGTTGTAATATAGGCCAAGTGGGAGATTGTTAGAATATTTAATGACCCATGTGACTTATAGTTTGAGTCCCATGAAAAGCACCCAAGATGATGGTTATTGGGTATTAAATAAAGGGATCTCAAATGGGTCACAGACCCTTTCCCTCTCTCTTTCAATATGAACCAACATGATGGTTGGTTAAAGTGTAAATAAGTTTTAGAAACTTATGAAAGGTTATCTTAACCATTGGAGAAACCGTAAAAAGTTCAAGAAGAAGAGAGGAAATAAAATTGTATCAAGAACATCAAAATCTTACAAAATGATCACGGATACAAGTATGTCATAAATCGATCCATAAATGTCTTTCAACTCACAGGTCGCTCCCGAAGCTAATGCCTGGAAGTTCCAGCAAATTCTGGACGTTGACGTTCCAGTTGCTCCTCTATATCAAGCAATATACACATATCACAATTTGCACAATTATAAGTGTTTATTAATGCACATGCATGTAAATGAAATATGCACAATGCATGTTCATGACAATCCCAGGTATTTTTCCATTATCCTCGTCACAATCAATCCTATCTCAAAAACTCACCTAAGTATAATTTTTACTTAAGTTTATACCTCAATAAAACCATTAAAATCACAGTCATTTTTTATTGTATCACTTTCAGATTTTTCCTAAAAACTGACTTTTGGGTCTACTGTTCTTGATCATTTAGATAATGAAAATGAAGTAATTTGGTAATACTCTCTTCTAGAAAATTGTTCTCCCATCTCTTAAGTTTCTAATGACACTAAGATCGTTCAATTTGATTTAGTAATCTAAAAGCTATACCTTAAACATTTTCAGACAGTTCTCATTCTGAAATAGTACGTTATACTCAACTTCCATCCAAAAATTGAAAGTCTTAGAGACTAAATTAAAATTCTCCTTCTTCAGATGATTTGTATCCCTATGTCTCTAGTTTACTCCAAATCAAAATCATCCCATTTGGATGTCTAGAGAAGAAGTTATGATCAAAAGAAACAAGACTGTTCAGTTTACAAAATGCTCTCGGGTGCACAAACTGAAATTAGGTCACGGTTAACTATTAGAGAGCACAGTGTCTTGATGTGACAATTAAACATCGCCTAGCAATTAACACTCATGAGCTTAAGGAGAAAATTCATGGGTGCGAGTGACTCACAGGTGTGAGGAAAAGTCACGAGTGTGATAGATACATACAAAAAAATTTGGACTATTTGAGAGCACACTCAATCAGACCCATCCCACATTTTTCGCTTGATCTCTCTTGAATGATTTCGTATGGCTAAAATTTTGGTTGGAGAGGTAGAGCAATGTGTTACGAGCCTAATGGTTCAAGTCGCATGTCATTTGGAGGTCGGATGAAGAAGATATAGCCAAAAGAACGAAGGGTGTTACGTCAACCTCCAACCTTCGAAGTCGCGCACGATCGCTAGTTGACGATCACGCTTCGTCGTGATCACAACATTGCCATTAACTTTTGAAGTCGTGATCGCGCTTCATCATGATCACAACATTCCGTGAATAGTCGTAGCAGGGTCAAGATCGTGCTTAAGCATGATCGCGACTTTTCTGTCGCACTCCCTCACTTCTAACCCCTATAAATTTCAATCCAGAACTCCAAAAATTTCAAACTTTATATCAATAAAAAGCTAAAAGAATGATATACAACTTTCATGGAGACAATTTTATCAAAATCTTCCTAGATCAGTACAGTTTAATCATGGAAATTTCAAACCACATTTTTACCCCTTTTTCCTTTTCTTTCACTAAATTCAACAGTCTGCAATCTTTCTTCTTCTTTCTTTTCTTTTATTCTAATCAAACTTCTCTAACTTATCTTCACCATATTTTTGCCTCCCATTCAAATAAAATCATTCATAAACAAAATGCAAAATTCATGCTTAAACAAAAGCATCAAGAACAGAAGAAAAGTCATTCAAGCATTTCACCATTCTCTGAGATTTCTTCACTGTCATTTTCCTATATTTTCATTTTCTGCATTCTCTTAATTTCTTCCTCTAACTATCATTTAAACAATCTTTCTCATATCAGACCATCATCATACAACTATTCTTCAACTCCAAATTCATTCTTTTGGTCATCTCTAAAAACTCTCAAAACCTACGTATATACATACATACACTGTGAAAAGAAAAACAGAGAATATATTTCTCTATCAACCTTCCATATCTCTGTACTCTTTTATGCATATTTTTATGGTTCTTTCTAACTCAAAATCATTTCTACGCTATCTGATCACAGGATAGTCATCAAATACGAAGTAACATCATATCCAGATTTTTCATCCTATTTGTACAGTGTTTATGAAGAACAACCATTTTTCTTCATAATCTTGCAATGACAAATAAATCACCATTTTTGTTTCATAAAACCATAACTCTAAAGGATTTACATAATACTTGATATTTCTCCAAAATCTACAAAGCTCAAGAAGCCCTAAACTTCAAGTAATTCACGTACACCATTGTAAGGGTTGGCAGGTTTAGGTTTTCTTTAAGGCAAAAGAAGTAGATAACAAAGTGGGAGTGGTAGAAGATAAGGAAAAGCAAAGTTTAATTTTTGTGGATATTTGATGGAAGACTCTGTGTATTAGAAAGAAACTTGAAGAAGATAGCTACGAAGAAGGTAACTAGGACAGACAACAGTACTTAGTCTTTCAACTTCGAAAGAACATAACTTAGTCTTTCTAACAAAATCATCAGGTGTAACTTAACTAAGTAAGTGACACTTGTCACTCATCTAGCTTTAAGGAAATTAACTAGTTCCTCATTCAACTAATTCACTTTTCTCCAATTTGTCTCTAATTTTTCAAATCATTATCTCAAAAATTCCAAAGTCATCTCCGAAGTTTTCAAAGTAATTTTTAACAATTCTCCAATATCATTTGATTCCTATTTCTATTTTCCATTTATCAATTTACTTTCCAATTGGCATTCTTCCTAGTACAATAATATCCAACATTTTCGAAAATTATTCCTAAAATTTACCAAAATTCAAAATACACTCACTAATTAAATTTTCAATACAACAATTTCACCATTCTTAATAAAATCACATATCAAAATCATATTCACGTTCAAACAATCAATTATACCGGAAAATTGTCAATGGATGCATGTACAGTTGTTTTCGTGTGCAAAAATTCATATTCAAGTGCATGTGCGTATCATATAATGCATGAGCATGAAAAATGCATTTCTATTATCTCAGTAATCTTTCATATTTCCTATTTTAGCCTTATCATGGGTAACGAGATGTTATAACTCTCCCTTCCTTAAAAGAAATTTCGTCCTCGAAATTCTTACCTGATTGTTCGAACAGGCAGGGATATTGTCTCCTCATATGCTCCTCTGTTTTCCATGTGGCTTCCTCAGTTGAGTGATTCCTCCAAACAACTTTCACCAATGGAATGACTCGGTTCTTCAACTGCTTGATTTGAGATCCCACAATCTTAATTCGCTCCTCAACATAGCTTAAGTTACTAGCAACCTCAATCTCTTGAGCCGGCATCACATGTGTCAGATCCGATCAGTATCTTCGGAGCATACTCACTTGAAACACATTATGCAATTAAGACATTTCATTCGGTAAAGCTAACTTATATGCTAAAAGTTCTATCCTCTCAATGATCTCATAGGGACTAATGTACCTAGGGCTCAACTTGCTCTTTTTACCGAATCTTAAATCTCCTCTCTAAGGTAACACTCTAAAAAATACTCTATCTCCGATACTGTACTCCATGTCATGTCGATGTTGATCCACATAACTCTTCTGTCTATCTTGAGGCGCTTTAATTCGGCTTCGGATCAACTTCACCTTATCTACTATATATTGTATCAACTCTGGGCCTTCAACTATTCTCAAGCCCTCTTCATCCCAATATAATGGCGACCGACATTTTCTACCATACAGTGCCTCATATGGTGCCATTCCGATACTACTGTGGTAGTGGTTATTATAAGAAAATTCTATCAGTGCTATATACAGATCCTAAACTCCTTGAAACTCCAATACACAAGCTCTAAGCATATCCTCATCAGCCTTGATGGTCCTCTCACTCTGTCCATCTGTTTGACGACGAAATGTTGTACTGAAGTTCAACTTAATACTCATAGCCGACTGCAAGCTCTTCCAAAATCTCGAAGTGAATCTAGGATCCCTGTCTGATACAATGGACACCAGAACCCCATGCAGTCTCACCACTTCATTCACATATCTCCGGGCCAACTAATCTAGTGAGTTATTCTCTATCACTGGTAAGAAGTGGGTCAACTTAGTCAACTAGTCCACTATAACCCATATCACATCATTCTGCCTCGGAGTCTTAGGCAATCCCATAATAAAGTCCATAGTGATTTGTTCCCATTTTCACTCCGAAGTGGGCAAGGAATGTAGCTTCCCTACAGGAGCCTGGTGCTCAGCATTGACTTGCTAGTATGTCATACACTTAGATACATACTCCGCCACTTGATTCTTCATTCTGGGCCACTAGAAATGCTGCTTCAGTTCGTAATACATCTTGGTAGTACCAAGATGCATAGCATAGGCTACCATATGAGCTTCCTCAAGAATTTCCTTTCTCAGATCATCCACATTAGGCACACACAGCCTCTGTTTCAACCATAATGTCTCATCCTTCAACTCAATTTAGAATCTGGATGCATCTTCACTTTCTCCATGAGCTTTACCATATCAGGATCTTTTCCCTAGATTTTCTAATTCTATCATGCAGCATCGGTCTCATCTTCAAAATAGCAATCAGTGCCTCATCATTCCCCAGATTCAACTCCACATTTAAAGCTCTCAAATGAATCAAATTAGGTACCTTGATAACTAAATCTGAGTTGCACTGGTATTAGACTTTCTGCTCAAAACATCAACTACCACATTAGCTTTCCCCGGGTGGTACTCAATCGTGTAATCATCATCTTTTAGTAACTCTATCCATCTCCTCTGTCTCAAGTTCAACTCCTTTTGACTTAGCAGATACCTCAAACTCTTATGATCAGTGTAAATCTAGAAAGTCTCTCTATACAAATAGTATCTCCAAATCTTTAGAGCAAAGACAACTGCAGCTAGCTCTAAATCATGTACCAGATAATTAATCTCGTGAGACCTCAACTGTCTTGATGCATAAGCGATCACCTTGTGATACTGCATCGATACACATCCCAATCCTTGATGTGAAGCATCATTATATACCACATATCCTCCAGTCTCCGACGGAATAGTCAACACAGGTGCCATGGTTGTAACATCCCGTTACTGGTAGCAAAGGGTATTATGGTAATGTTGGGTCAGACTGATAGATTTCATTGCATTCACT
>JAOTAX010122714.1:0-20991 GCA_025629825.1 Erythroxylum guanchezii | reverse complement strand
TTTCACTTGCATTTTATGACATATAGGCTAGCTTAGGTCCATTTCATTAGGTTCCGATTAAGTGAGACGACCCGAGGCTACACCCTATACTGCAATCCTTGGAATTAAATTATTTTTGATTCGGCTTCCAAGGGATCGATCTTTAGATCGACACGACAAAGCTGTGAATCAATCCATATGTCTTCATTTTAATTGAAATTAAAAATAATACCATTTGGATATCAACAGATCAAGTTATGGCCCAAATACTGATGCCTGTTTAGTGAAAACATTCCATTTAACAAATTCCAACAGACTTGATCATTTTCATCCTAAACCCATCAATCAATCATTATCAATCCTTTTCTAATGATTTCATATGGACTTGAAATTTGTGGAGAAGAAAGAAAATGTGTGAGGAGTTCGTGGTCCAAATTTCGAGTCAATCGGAGGTCCGGAGAAGAAGTTATGGCCAAAAGAGTGAAGGGTGTCGAAATCTGTCAAAAAGCATAACACCTTCACTGTCACTATCATGCACTTACTGTTGATTCCCCTCTGTCATAAAGCCTGACGCTTCGTCTCTGTCATGATCGTGCTTGTTCACGATCATGCACTGCCTGTTTTCTTCTTTCGGTCACGATCGTGCAACTCCTTTAGGTTTCCTCTCTGTCACGATCATGCTTCTGTACGATCGTGCAAGTCCCCTGAGGGTTTCTCTCTGTCACGATCATGCTTCTACACAATCGTGCAACTCCTTTGAGGTTCCCCCTCATGATCGTGACAGACAATGTTCTCCAGATTTTATGAAACTGCAGATTTTTCATCTCTTTTACTAAATCCATCATTTCTAACTTATGCCCTCATTATTTCCTCTTCATTCCTACTTCTATTTCAACTCAACTTATTCAAACACAAAAATCAAAATCTATGATTGATCAAAAACATCAAAACCGAACATATCAAATATGCATTCATCAAATTTTCTGCACTTCTTCATCTTCAACAACACCTTCATTTCATCTCTAACTTATCATTTTAATTCTTCCCATATTACGACATCACATTACTCCTTTGATTATATTTTTGATTTGAACTCTAAGGGAAAGAACTAAGGTCCGAACGGAGATAATCAACCTTAATGTTAATCAACCTAGGAATGGAGATAATGGAGGTAATGGGGAGAAAGAGTGAGTGGGAGAGAATAATGGAAATCATAGAAGGAGGACTATTAGGGAAGCAACTACCTCTGATGTGAATTATGATCCATTTACTACTGCTTGTCCTAATTTTGACGTGAATTTTGAAGTTAAAGGATTGCTAATTAATTCTTTTCCTAAATTTCATCGCTTGACAAGAGAAGATCCCTATATGCATTTGCAATCTTTATCCATGATTTGTCAAAGTATGAAATCGGTGGAAGCTTCGCTTGATCAAGTACTATGGAAGGTTTTTCACCTATCATTGGAGGAAAAAGCAAAAGAGTGGTATATGAGCCTCCCAAGGCATGTAGTGAATGCCTACCATAGTTGGGCCAATCTGTGAAAGACATTCTTGGAGAAATATTTTCTGGCCTCTAGAACTTCATCAATGAGGAAGGAGATCTATTCGACACGTCAGGATTATGATGAGTCACTCTATGACTATTGGAACCACTTATAAGATTTGTTGTCCAGATGCCCCCATCATTAGATACCTAATGAGCAGTTAGTGCAGTATTTTTATGATGAACTGAAAAGTCAAGATAAAGGTATGTTGGATGCGGCATCGAGAGGTTCTTTCATTGGCCTTACAGCTACGGAGGCAAGGGATCTGATTAATAAGATGGCTTTAAATCATCAACAGTACAGTGTGAGAGATACCAGAGGTGTACATGAGTGATTTGCACCTTTAGTTCTTTCCCTTAGAGGTCAAATCAAAAATAAAATCCAAGGATTGCAATATAAGATGCAACGTCGGGTCATCTCACTTAATCAGAACCTAAACGAATGGACCTAAGCTAACCTATATGTCATGAAATGCAAGCTAAACTAGTAAGGAGGGGGTTTTGATCTTTTGGAACATTAACTAATGAAATTGAATTCTAAGGAAAAAAATGTGTAAAAAAAGTATTTTTGGATTTTTTTTGGGAATAGGAAAACAGTGAATTAAAGACAATTATCAAATGGTGTTAGTATCCTCTAGAAAACGAGCTTTGGCTATCATAGTTCGAAATCAATTTTTGATAGGAGTAGAAATCACTAAGTTTCAAATGTTAAACCTTAAAGAACTCTTTAAGTCCAAGGTATTAATCAATAAACTCCATTTCTTAAGACCTTGTTAAATCCCCTTAGTGTGTGTAGTGGTAAATTAATGCAACAATTCATTTTGGGATCTATAACCAACTCAATATCAAACACAACTATGCAAGATAAACAAGATTCAAAAAGATCACAAATTGACATATATGAAACTTCATATATTTAAGCTCCAAGTTCTACATGAACAAATCACAACCACATATTAAATATCCAACACTTGATTAAACTCTAATCAAGAATGTTCAACTGCACATTATAAATCCTAAACTTAGGAGTTCATAAATCATAGCTAAATATAGATAAAGCTACTCTCCTTTTAAGCCCATTGAACTTAAGCCATTATTAAATTTTTAAGAGGAAATTATGTGCCTAGCCAAGCATAACTCTAAGAGACTTCACAACCGAGAAGCAATCGGAGGCATCATGGTAAAGGTCAGCAATGAAAAATGCAGGAGAAAGTGGGATGGATGATAGAAGACGGTGGTGTTATAACATCTCGTCCCCATATTAAGGGTTAGGACTAGAAGTTTCAGTACATGTGAGCTCAAAGAGAAAGTTAGACAATGCATTTTCTTACTCATGCATCACATTAGCATATATGCACATAAATGCGGAATATTTCGCATAAAGAGTGGTACATGCATTCATTGACAAATTCTAGGTATAAATGATATTAAATGTGATTATATTGAAAATGGGGAGTAGAAGAATTAGAAAGAGTGACCTTGGTATGGGTTGTGATAAGGAAAGATTTAGAAATAAGATTGGTAGTAATCTGGAAAATGTTTACTTAGTGTGCTTTGGTCTGTTAGCCATAATGTTTTCTCTAGTTATCCAAACGAGATGATTCTTGATTTGGATTAAACTAGAAACGTGTGGCTACATTTCTTATGAAGACACTGAATTTCAATTCTGTCCCTAAGAATCTCAAAAGTTGTCATGAAGTTAAGAATTTTGGTGCACTATGTTGATGTAGGAATGGAAAATTCGTCTTCGGACTTTAGGGGCACATTTGGGATTTATATGAAGAGATTTTGGCCAAGGTGCCTTCTGGAAAGTTGTAGATCTTTCTCTTATCTTTCCAACAGTATATTATATGAAAAATTTGGACATCAGAATCAAAAGTTATGATTCTTATAAGTAGATATGTTCTGGACGCAAAAGTGAGACGGAAAAAAAATGAGACGGAAGAAAAGTGAAAGGAAGAAAAGCAGACGATAGAAAGCAGACGGAAGAAAAGTGAAGGGAAGAAAAGCAGACAATAGAAAGTGAAGGGAAGAAAAGCAGACGATAGAAAGTGAAGGGAAGAAAAGCAGATGATAAAAAGTGAAGGGAAGAAAAGCAGACAATAGAAAGTAAAGGGAAGAAAAGCAGACGAGGGAAGAAAAGCAGACGATAGAAAGTGAAGGGAAGAAAAGCAGACGATAGAAAGTGAAGGGAATAAAAGCAGACGATAGAAAGTGAAGGGAAGAAAAGTAGACGATAGAAAGTGAAGGGAAGAAAAGCAGACGGAAGAAAAGTGAAAGGAAGAAAAGCCGACGATAGAAAGCAGACGGAAGAAAAGTGAAAGGAAGAAAAGCAGATCATAGAAAGCAGACGGAAGAAAAGTGAGAAGATACAGACATAAGACGATAGAATTAGCCTTCGAGGTCCTCATAAAAGTTGTAGATCTAGAAGTCTTCTTTCCAATTGTCAAAAAACAAAGTCAATCCGGCATCTGTAGCAAAAGTTATGGCATTCGCACTGAGACATGTACATTACAAGTGAGGGCATAAACGTGTTGGAGTATTTTGGCCATAACTTCTTCTCTAGACATTAAAATGACCTGATTTTTGAACCATTGGATTCGTACGACTTTTCTCTATATTTCCACCAAAAATCGAAGCTATTTGAAATGTATGGAGAGAAATTAAGTGAAAAGAATGAGACGGGTACAGTTAGTGTGTTCTTAAAGGATATGAACTGGTGTTATCTCAATGAATATACTTCAGTATTTTGATATTTTCTGGATCAGTAGAGGTCGAAATGAGATGATTTTTGATTTGAGGTAAACTAGAGGCATGGAGCTACAAATGGTATGAAGAACTTGGAATTTGATTCAGTCTCTAGGATGGTTAAAATTCAGATGGAAGTTATGCATAGTATACTGTTATGGACAAGAACAGTCCAAAATGTTTAAAGTATATCTTCTGAATCACTAAACCAAATGGAATGTTTTCGGTGGCATTAGAAACTTAAGACAGTGGGGGACTTTTTCTGAAAGAAAGTGTTATGTTAGAATGTTCAAGGATATTTTTGGCAAGACACTTAAGTTTAAAAGAGCATAAGCTTATAAGGAAGGATAAAATGGACTTTTTGGACTCATTAAGGTCATACTTGGAAGAAGATGTATTGTCTTGCTTATAAATAAAGGGGAAAACGTGAATGAGAAGATTCTGGAGAAGCAAATACGTGGATAAGAAGAGAGATAATAGAGAGAGAAACATGAAAAAGAATGAAAGAAAGAAAGAAGAGAAAACAAGCTAGGGTTTTAATTTCCTTAGCGTTCAAGAGAGATTTTGAGGTTGTTCAAAAAGAGAAAAAGGTAGAGGAAGAGAAGAGCTTCCATTTAGGCCAAAGATCCCTTCATTTGATGGAGAATGAAGGTAAGATCATTTTGAAACTTTTGGAATTTTTGAAAGGATTCTAATTTATGAAGTTTAGAAAATGCTTGGATTTAAATGTTCTAGAATCAATTTTAGTGATTTTACATTGTGGGATTTTTAAGTGGATTCCTATTGAGTGAGATTTGGTTTGTCTTAGGAAACCAAGAGAAATTCTACCCAAGAACAAGGGGAAAGACAATTTTGAACTTAGAGTTTGCAAGCAAACTAGGTGGGTAATATATTTATGGTTATTGTGTAAATGGGCAATGTGCCTAAGTGTGTACCTATGTTTAAATTGCTAAGCTATGAATGAGAATTGGATATTATGAGATTATGTGAGATTGAAAAGAGATGACAAGAAATTGAGTTATGTTATAAAGTAACTAAGTGTTCTTGAGGAATAAGCTAGACATATGAAAAGGGTAAAGATTGAAAAGGGAATTTAGAAAGATCATGTACAAATGAAGTGAAATTCTTAGTTCATTGAGACATATATGAATCATGAAATGGGAATGAGCATAATAAGTGTTTTAGAGCATATACCCGGGATTGTCATTGAACATGCATTGTACATAGCCCATATAATTATTTGGGCATAAATGAGTTTTGTAATGAGAGTGAATAGTGTATTGCATAAATTGTGATGTGTAGGTTAAACATCTACATACAGGGCCATCCAGAATTTGGAAGCAACTACTATTTTGGAGCGTACTGTGAGTAGACCTAGATGGTCTTACTTTATTGTTTGTTTGTTTATGTTATGAATTGAGTGATAATGAATGTGACTTGATTGTTGAATTCCGAACAATGATTGAGTGATAATGAATGATTATGAATGTGACTTGATTGTTGAATTCCGAACAATGAAGGTCCGATGACTGTGATATATGGATGAGATATTGAAGTGCTACTTAGACTATGTGTATTTCATGTGATGCTCAATGTGTTCTGAATGGGATTTTGCTTATGAATGATAATGTGATACATGACTTGGTTATTAGAATGCCGGACTCAGTTCTGAAGGAAGGTGTGATCATGCACGATAATGTAAAAGTGATACTCCATTTTCGTGTTGAATGCCAGACTAAGGTCCGATGACACGAGATAGTGATGGAATGGGATATGCAATTATGAGTGATGCATTCCATTGCATGAATGCATGAAACATAATGGCAGTTGTGACCAGAGTAGCCACCGATCAGAGCTACAAGCTCAACGTGTGAAAAAGAGCCTCGAGCTCAAAAGTGATTCAGAGCCTCAGGCTCAACGTTTAATGAGCCCTATATGGGACAGTTATCAATGAGCCCTACATGGGACAGTTTAGGCACTCGGTCACAACAAAGTAACAATTGGAAAGTGAGTCTCATGTGCATTGCATATGCATAACATGAATGATTAAGTGTAATGAATGTGAAATAATATGAAATGCGAAATAATGTACAATGTGAATTAAAGTGAGATGTGTGAATTTTATGTTATGTGATTGGGTGAGCTATCAATGATGGTCACTCATTGAGTTCGCAAAACTCACCCAAAATTTGCAAATATTTTTCAGGACTCAGAAGAATACCCCATTACGCCAACGGGAGTATACTTTCAGCATTCAAGCGAAGGATAGAGGTCGGGATCAGTTCGAGTCTGCATTACATGTCTTTAATTTTGTATTGAATTTTATATTCTGCACTTTTGTATAAATGTATATTTTGAAATCACTAAAGTGTTTGTATTTGTGAAAGGGCCCAATTGGCCATACGAGAATTTCGTAAATTCCATTGTATGATTGAAAAGGGCTTATGCCCTATTTGATTATTGACTTCCACATGGTTGTTTGTGTTGTCAAAAAAAAGTATACCGATTTCTGATTGAGTGAGTGCTCTAGCACGCTACCCTCGCGGGACACGGACTCGGATATTAACGTCGATATCGGGTTCGGGTCTTGCGGGAATGAGTTGCTACAGGTGTGTTGCATGAAGATGGTTGTGTCCGAATGATGGAATAGATGATGGAAGTGTCGATGAATAAGGTTTTTCTCTCTGTAAAGTGTCGACTCTCATCTAATGCTTCTTGTTAGTCTAAAATAGGTCTTTTTCATCAAATGGGTTGATGGATCAGGTTGCACAGTGGGTTACTTTGCCAAAAATGGCCCGGGTTAGTGCTGATTCGAAGGTTTCACTACGGCGAGAGGATGAGTTCACTGCGGTGAACTTTTCCCGAAAGATTTAGTTAGTAATCTTCAGCTTTTGCTGTGGCGCAAAACATTATTTTCACCACGGCGAACTATTCCTGAAAGGTTCTTCAGTAGATATGTAGGTTTCGCCACAGCGACACTGTTGACTTGTTGACTTGTGCTCTTGTGCTTCACTCCTTAGCTCTACTTCTTGAATCTCCTACAATGACAAATAGTAGTTTGCAGTATCAATTGTCCCAATAAAATCAACTTAGCACAATTACTAATTATTTGTAATAATTTTACCCTCAAACTACATTAATTCAAGACTAGCACTCAAGAATTAAATTAAGTACAAAATTCAAAATAAGATCCAAGAAGTATAATAAAAACCATGAAATTGTCACCAATTGTTATAGAAAACTTGGGTTCAATCAATGAGTTGGGAGTTTCAACAGCCCAATCCAGAAGAATGGAAAGTTTGGAGTTTAAAGTTAACTCTTTGGAGAGTAAATAGACTTTACAGTTGTCCTTCATCACTACAAAACTAAAAAACATGAGTGTGCATCACCCAACATCTTCCATGGATCTTACTGCACCCAGTTGTGATACTTGTGGGTCAGTAATGCACATATCTAGTGTCTGCCCCGGTCGTTATGAAGATGTGTCTGCAGTGTATCAGGTTCGGACCAATCAGAAATGGGATCCCTATTCCAACACCTATAATGAGGGATGGAAAGCAAATCCTAGTTTCAGTTGAAGAAATGAAGAAGGTAGAGGACCAAACAGATTTCAACAAGGTAGAGGAGTTGGTAGTCCCACAAACCAGTTCCATAACCAACAGCAAGCCCTGACTGACCCATCAAAGGAGAACACTAACCAACTTCTGCATAATATGATGCTGCTGATGAATGAGGAGAGGACTTTAAATAATAACCAGTTTAGCGCAATAGCATCTCTCATTCAACAGGATTCTTCTAAAAATGTTGCTTGGATCAATGCTCTAGAAAAGAGAATGGAGTAATGGGAGACGAAGGCTGAGAATATCAACTCCTATATCACTCAATTATCAAACAACATGAGTGAGAACCAAGCAAGAAGCAGTGGAACTATCCCCTCCAATACTGTTATGACCCAAGAGTTTAAATGCCATAACCCTCTAAAATGGGAAACAAGTGAGGTTCAAAAATCAAGATGAGGGAGAGGATGAAGAGGAGATTTAGAGTAGAGAATTGCCTTCAACAAATGAATGAGTCAAAAAGTCCGAAAGTTCCAAGGAGAGCATTTTTGACTGAAAAGGAGTCAAAACAATTAACAAGCAAGGAAGAGAATTTTGAAACCAAGACGGAATCAAGCAAGCAAGGAGCCCATGAAGCAAACGATAAGGAGGTAAACCTGAAAAACCTTCCTTTTCCCAATTCGTATTTGCTTAGCAAAAGAATGGAGGATATTAAACATGAGAAAGATGTCATTGATTTGTTTGGGAAAGTAGAATTCAACATCCCTTTGCTTGACCATGTGAAAAAAGTTCTTTCATATGCTAAATATCTTAAAGACCTGTGCACCAACAAAAGGAAGTTCAGACTAAATGAAAGAGTGCAAGTCAGCTCAAATGTGTCTGCGTTGTTCGAACCCCCAATCCCAGTAAAATTTCAAGGCCCTGGATCTTTCACCATCCCGTGCACCATAGGAAAAGTTACCATAGGAGGAGTCTTGTTAGATCTAAAGGCAGCCATTAATGTGATGCCTAAGTCTGTCTACACATCATTGAGAGTCAAGAGTCTAAAGCCTACGTTTTTAGTTTGCAATTAGCTGATAGGTCTATTAGGCATCCAGTGGGCATTATAGAGGACATTTCGGTATAAGTAAAGGGTTTGGTCTTTCTGGTTGACTTTTATGCGCTTGATATGTCTTCTGAAGTTGTGCAGGATACTACATTGATTCTTAGTACGCCCTTCTTAAGGACTACTAGTACTATGATTAGCATGAAAGAAGGTACCATCACCATGAAGGTAGGAGATCAACAACTGTGTTTTAACATGTATGAAGCCATGAAACACCCCTATGAGGATTATTGTCTTTTAGGGGTCAACATGTTTGATATTGTTATTGATTATGCATGCTCTGATTTTGAACTCTAGAATGTTTACTCTAACTCTGCACTGTACTCATTGAACTCTCCTATTGTCACTGATGACCCTTTGGGAGAAAGGCTCTCTGTTAATGGTTCAAGTGGATCTAGAATTGTGGATGCTAACACCGATGTGCCAAGTGGTGAAATTGTCGCACAACAGTATGGCTATCTGTTGAAGGTTCACCAAAAGAATGAGAAACTTTCGTAATCATCAGGTTGTTTCTCTCCTTCACTTGTTTACTTACTTTGCTCTGTGATTGAGTATGACATTGTGGATGTATTATTTTGTTGAATAAGTTTGGGGGAGAAACCATCTCAATAGGAAAATAGCTTTGTTTTTACTTTAATCAGTAGTTTTCCAATTTAATGAAATTTCCTTCTAAGTTTTGTCTCTTGCCTCTCTTTTGCTGTTTTGATTGCACCCTGAGCTTTATCTTCTAGTTGCTCTCTGTTTATATTCGCTATGCGATTGTGTTTTTCTTGTTTCATCATTGAGGACAATTCTTTGTTAAGTGTGGGGGAATTCAGATGAATTTATCTTTTTTTAATTCAACAAAATAGCTTCTTCATGCATCAATGTTAGCCACTTAAGTGTTTTCTCAATAGGTCATTTGTGTGCTTACAGCTGTTAACTTGGTTTATATTCAGGTGGATCTAAAATTACAGGCGTTTTTCCAAGTTTCTGCCATTTTTCACCGCGACAATGCTACGAATTGTGGTTTGTTGCGGCGACATTATCCTTCATAAAAGAAACTGTTTTTAATTCCCTCATTTCAATAATTCTTCCAAATTAAATTATTTTCACTCCTGTGTCTCGAGGATTTTATAAATTTCAAAGTTGTGCATATGTTTTTTAAAACACCATATATGTTTTTAAATGATAATTGGTTTTGGCTAATTTCATTTTCAATGTTTTCAATAAGAAGTAAGTGAGGGTACGCTGAAAAGAAGCACTTTACATTTTTAAACCTTGAGATTGCTTAATTGAGATACTAACCTTATTGGAAGGATATTTGAGCCTGAATTCTTTCATTTTTGTGTGTGTCTTCTTAATTTCATATCTCTCTAGAAATTGTTTTAATTCTTGATTAAAGCTTGATGAACTAAAATCTTGTTAATATGATAGAGGCATTCCTTTCCAAACCATACTTACCCAAACACTTAACCTTTGCTAGCCCCTTTGAGCCTTCTTTTGAGTACATGCATATTTCACAATTAATATGAGTATCTCATCTCTAGTAAAAAAAAAAAGTTTCCATACAAAAGCAAAGAAAGGAAAAGAGTTCAAAAAATTCCATATATGTCTTAAAAAGAAAGAACAAAAAAAACGAAAGCTTTCTCAAAAGAGAAATGTAATTAAAAAATGTGTCAAATTACGTTTTTTTTTTGTGAATATTTTCTTGCGTATAGTTGGCGTTTATTTCATGAGAAGAATAATTGTGGTGCATGTACTCATTTTTCTTCTTGTATTCACTACATTCCATTTAGCCTCCCGTACGTTACAGCCTTGAAAAGTCCTCTTAATTTTCGAAATTATAGTTCTCGTAGTGGAGAGGTAGAACTATCACATGCTTATGGTAGAGAATGGACTAGGCAGGTTTTAGAGTGAAATTATCCCAAGACAAGTGAGTGGAGAGTTAAACAGTTTCCCTTGAGAGAAATCTCTTTTGCTCAATCTCTTGGATTAAATTCTTATAGTGTTTATTTTCTTAGCGATCTTTCAGTCTGCTTTGGTTGATTTTTGAGAAAGTGGTTTTACCAATTTCCTACTCTAATTTTTAAACATGGTCGGTATTTTCTTTTGCACTTGTATCTCTTTGACTTTTATAAGCTTTTTCTAGGAGTACAAAGGTCTAAGTGTGGGGAAATTTGATTGAACCCAAGTTTTCTATATCAATTGGTTACAATTTCATGGTTTTTATTATACTTCTTGGCTCTTATTTTTGGATTTTGTGCTTAGTTTAACTCTTGAGTGCTTGTCTTGAATTAATGTAGTTTGAGGGTAAAATTGACACAAATAATTAGTAATTGCACTAAATTGATTTTCTTAGAATAATTGACATTGCAAACTACTATTTTTCATTGTAGGAGATTCAAGAAGTAGAGCTAAGGAGTGAAGAACAAGAGCACAAGTCAACAAGTCAATGGGTGCAACAGACAAGTTTGTCGAGGCGACGTTGATGTTTCGCAGGGCAAAACTGAAAATCTACTGAAAAATCTTTTGGGAAAAGTTCGCCACGGCAAAAGCTGAAGTTGCCTGAATAAATTTTTTAGGAAAAGTTTGTTGCGCTGAACTCATCCTCTCGTCATGGCAAAACCTTCGAATTGGCACAGTCCCAGACCATTTTCGGCAAATTACCAACTGTGTAACCCGATCCATCAACCCATTTTATGAAAAAGAACTATTTTAAGCTAACTTACAGAAGGAGAGTCGACACCTCCATCTACTATTCCATCATCTGAGATAACTCCAACATCATGCACACCATCGTCTTATCTCATCCATACCATTTTCTTCTACTTTCCACCATTGGTTGCTACTATGGTTATCTCCAATGGGTTCTCAGTTGTGAAGTCTCTTGGAGCTATACGTGGCTAGGCACCTTTCTCCTCTTAAAAATGTAGCAATGGCTTGAGTTTAATGCGCTTAAAAGGGAAGTAGTTTAATCTATGTTTAGTTATGATTTATTAACTCCCAGGTTTAGGATTTGTAATTTGTAGTTGAACATTCTTGATTAGAGTTTAACCAAGTGTTGGATATTCAATGTGTAATGGGATTTGTTGATGTAGAACTTTGAGCTTAAATATATGAAGAATCATCTATGTCTATTTGTGATCTTGTTGAATCTCTTTTATCTTGCATAGTTATGTTTGGTATTGAGTTGATTTGAGATCCCAAAGTGACTTGTTGCATTGACTTAGCCACTAAACACACTAAGGGCATTTAACAAGGTCTTAAGAAATGGAGTTCATTGATTAAGACATTGGACTTAAAGAGTTCTTTAAGGTTTACCATTTAAAACTTAGTGATTTCCACTCGAAATCAAAAATTGATTTCGAATTATGATAGCCAAAGCTCATTTTCAAGAGGATACTATCACCATTTGACCACTGTCTTTATCTTTTTATTTTTCTATTCCCAAAATTCCAAAAATACTTTTTATACATTTTTATTACAATTCCATTTAATTCTATTAAGGTTTCCAAAGGTCAAAACCCCCTCCTTACTAATTTAGCTTGCATTTCATGACATATAGGTTAGCCTAGGTCCATTCGTTTAGGTTCCGATTAAGTGAGACGATCCGAGATTGCATCCTATATTGCAATCCTTGGATTGCATCTTTTATTTGACTTCCAAGGGAAAGAACTAAGTTCCAAATCAAAATGGCCCTGTGGTAGATGTCAGCGGTTCGAGTCTGCTTTCTCCAACTCATGAACTTAGCTGATACAAAGCTATATGATAGCACCCAATTTTTTCGATTCGACAATTCGATCTGTGATTTATCATTCATGGATGTTTATAAGATCCTTTCTTTTAGTTTAGTAGCACCTTAGGATGGCATAGCCTTGACCTTAAAGTTAAGGGCGAGGTTCAAACAGTGGATACCTAGGCACCCAGACACGACGAAGGGTGTAGTAAGCGATGAAATGCTTCAGGGAGTTGAAAATAAGCGTAGATCAGGAGATTGCCAAATAGGTCAACCTTTCAAACTACTGCTGAATCTATTAGCAGGCAAGAGATAACCTGGCGAACTAAAACATCTTAGTAACCAGAGGAAAAGAAAGCAAAAGTAATTCCAGTAGTAGCAGCGAATAAAATAGGAGCAGCCTAAACCATGAAAACGGGTTGTGGGAGATCAATTCAAGCGTTGTGCTACTAGGTGAAGCGATGGAGTGCTGCACCCTAGATGGAAAAAGTCCAGTAGCCAAAAACATCACTAGCTTAAGCTCTGGCCCGAGTAATATGGGGCACGTGGAATCTCGTGCGAATCAACAAGGACCACCTTGCAAGGCTAAATACTCCTGGGTGACCGATAGCAAACTAGTATCGTGAGGAAAAGGTGAAAAGAACCCCCATCAGGGAGTGAAATAGAACATGAAACCGTAAACTCCCAAGCAGTGGGAGGAGCCTAGGGCTCTAACTGCATGCCTGTTGAAGAATGAACTGGCGACTCATAGACAATGGCTTAGTTAAGGGAACCCACTAGAGCCGTAGCGAAAGTGAGTCTTCATAGGGAAATTTTCAATGCTTATGGAGCTGAACTTGGGTGATCTATCCATGAGTAGGATGAAGCTTGGGTGAAACTAAGTGGAGGTCCAAACCGACTGATGTTGAAGAATCAGCGGATGAGTTATGGTTAGGGGTGAAATGCCACTCTAACCTAGAGCTAGCTGGTTCTCCCCGAAATGAGTTGAGGCGCAGCAGTTGACTGGACATCTAGGGGTAAAGTACTATTTAGGTGCAGGCCATGAGAGCGATACCAAATTGAGGCAAACTTTAAATACTAGTTATGACCTCAAAATAACCGGGGTTAAGGTCGGCCAGTGAGACAATGGGGGGATAAGCTTCATCGTCGAGAGGGAAATATCCTGGATCACCAGCTAAGGCCCCTAAATGACCTCCCAATGATAAAGGAGGTAGGGGTGTAGAGACAGCTAGGAGGTTTGCCTAGAAGTAGCCATCCTTGAAAGAATGCATAATAGCTCACTAATCCATCGCTCTTACGCCTAAGATGAACGGGGCTAAGAGATCTGCCGAAGCTGTGGGATGTAAAAAAGCATCGGTAGGGGAGCGTTCTACCTTAGAGGGAAGCACCAGCACGAGCAGGGGTGGACAAAGATGAAACAAGAATGTTGGCTTGAGTAACACAAACATTGGTGAGAATCCAATGCCCCGAAAACCAAGGAACGCAAACATTGGTGAGAATCCAATGCCCCGAAAACCTAAGGGTTCCTCTGCAAGGTTTGTCCACGGAGGGTGATTCAGGGCCTAAAACCAGGTCGAAAGGTGTAGTTGAAGGACAACAGGTGAATATTCCTATACTACTGTTGGACCCCGAACTTTTCTTAGAAGATTAGAACTATTAAATGAGAAATTTTGGTGATTAGTCATGAGTAAAGAAAAAATGAATGAAAATCCGTGAACCAAGAAATGATAGGCAAGAGTAATGTAGGGAATGAGAAATGTGGATAGATTCATGATTTGCATTGGCATTTTTGGTGGATAAGAGATTATGAAATGGGAAGAATTAGGGTGAAAGTTAGAAGTAAAATGAAAGCAAAAATGATGTTGAATATGTGTAGTAAGTTGATGAAGGATATGTATATGTGTATATATGTGTATGTCTCTAAGAATCTCAAAATTTATCATGAATTTGAGAACAGGGTGCAGTAAATTGGTGGATGAATGTAAAGTTCATATTTTGATTTCAGGGAAAATTCTAGATTGATTTAGATAGATTTAGACAAAGTTTCCTTCTAGAAAGATTTAGTTCTTTCTTTCATCTTTCCATCGGTATATAGCATGAGAATTTTGGACATTGGAGTTGAAAGTTATGGCCCTTATAAGAGGAGATGCATAGGAGCATAGATGTATTGTCTATAAGGATGTATTGTCTGTAAGGACATATCATCTATGATGACGTCATATCATCTGTGATGACGTCATATCATCTGTGATGATGTCATATCGTCTTAAGTTGACTTTGCTTCATCTTAATTTGACACCGCTTTATCTTAAGAGTTGCGTCGTCTTAAGTTCACTTTGCTTCGCCTCAGGTTGACTCCGCTTCATCTTAAGAGTTTCATTGTCTTACGATGACTTTGCTTCTTCTTAAGTTGACTTCACTTCATTTTCCTTTTGCTTCGTCCGCTTCTTACTATCATTTGCTTTTTGCTTCGTCTATTTTTTGCTTCGTATGCTCTTTGCTTCATCTGCTCTTTCCTTCGCTTGCTCTTTGTTTCATCTACTTTTTTCTCCGTTTGTTCTTTGCTTCGTCTGCTCTTTGCTTAGTCTACTATTTGCTTCGTCTGCTCTTTATTTCGTCCACCCTTTGCTTTGTCCAGTTTTGCTTTGTCTGCTCTTTATTTCGTCTACCCTTTTGCTTCATCTGCTCTTTGTTTTGTCTGCTCTTTGCTTTGATTGATTTTCTATTGGTCTACTTTTCTCTTCGGCTGCTTTGTGCTTCGTCTATTTTTCTCAATTCATCTTACCCTTTGTATTAGGTTGACTTTCTGCTTCGTCTTATGTTGACCAGAACATCTTCTGGTCCAAGTTTGATACTCTAGACAATAGAATTTGTCTTCAAGGCCTTCTTAAAAGTCTTAGATCTCAAAGTCCTCTTTGAAACGGTCCTAAGATGATTTTAATCCGACATCTATAGAGAGAGTTATGTCATTTGTCCCGAGATAGGTTCTGTATCATTGAGGATGAAAACCATGTTTGATTCTTTCGGCCATAAGCTTGTTATCCGACCTTCAATTGAAGTGAATCTTAGACCAATAGACTCCTCACACATTTCTTTTTACGTCTCCATGAAACGTTATAGAATTTAAGATTGATTCGAAAAAGGATTGATTGAATCAAAGTAAGGGTATTAATTGGAAGAGTAAGAATTGGAGATTTTACTGAACATGCTTCAATATTTTGAAGATATCTCGATCTGTAAAACTCCAAATGAGATGATTCTTGTTTATAAATAAACTAAAGAGAAAGAGTTACAAATTGTTTGAAGGCAGTGAATTGTAATTCAGTCTCTAAGACTTTCAAATTCTGGATGGAATTTGGGAATAGTGTACTGTTTCAGTCTAATAATAGTCTGAAAGTATGTAGTAATACTTTCAGATTTTCGAACCAAATTGAACGATTTTGGTGTCATTAGAAACTTAAGACAAGGGGAACATGTTCTGAATTAAAGTGTTAAGGTTATAGAAATGTTCAAGGGTTTTTTTGGCAAGACACTTAAGCATAAAAGACATAAGGCATAAATGAAAGGGAAAATTGGACAATTCTCAATCATTAAGGGCATAATTGGAAGAAGAAGTGTGGTCTTGAATTTTAAGAAGAGAGAAGAACGAAAATTGAAGAGAAAAAGAGAGAGTGTCATGAAGAAGAGAGAGAAATACGAAGAGAAGGAGAGAAAGAAGAGAAAACAAGCTAGCGTTTCAATTGTACTAGCCTTCAAGAGAGATTTTGAGGTTTTTCAAGAAGAGAAAAAGTTAGAGGAAGAAAAAAGCTTCCCTTTGAGATCAAGATCCCTTCATTTGGTGAAGAATTAAGGTAAGAGCATTTTGAAACTTTTAGATTTTTGAAAGGATTTTAGTTTATGGAGTTTAGAAAATGCTTGGGTTTAAGTATTCTAGAACCAAATTTAGTGATTGTGCTTTGAGGGATTTTCAATTGAAAACCCTATTGAGTGGAATTTTTGTTATTGTATAAGGGATCAAAAGAGACAAGAGGAACAAGAGAGGAGGCATTTTGAGCAAATATATAAACAAGGAAATCAAGGTGGGTCACTTGTTTATAATAAAGTAAATAAGCCACTAATATTTCCTTTGAATCCAAGAAGTTTAATGTTTCCAATTGGATCATAAGTGTTGCATTTATTTCTTTTGAATGATTTGTGAAAGTGCAATATGTTGATATATAAGTTGTGTGATGATTTATGAAAAGACTTTGAAAGTGATTTTTGAAAAGATAACAAGTTTATGAAATCATGGTTTCGACATATCTCAAGTTTATGAAAAATCAAGTTTCGAAAATTTGCCGTTTTGGGCAACAAGTTTACAAGTTATGAAATATGTGTTATGTGGGTTTGTGGTGATCCCCTAATTTAAGTCATGTGCACGTTGACTAAATTAAAGACTTCTCCCGCCTGCCCGCTAGTGGCATGGAGCTCCTTCATGGACTCCCATAAGTTCATGGCTACACAAGACCATTAAGTGGAAATGTGTAGTACGCTCTGTTTTTAGATCCACCCAAATCATTCTGATGTGCTTATGTGTTTATGTTATGTGAACAAGTTTGATGCATTCATGTTTTGTAGTTTTTAATTTTGACTACATGATTAGAATTTTAGAAACAAGTGCTTTATGGATTTCAATAAGAGTTTTCTATAACAAGTGAACGTTTCAAAGGTTTTTGCTTATTTTTCTTTATAAACTGTTACCCACGAGCTTTCAAGCTCACCCCCTTTCTATCCCATCTTTAGGTGATAGCTAAGAGATCAAGTGATCAAGAGCCTAAGGGAATTGCTTTAGTTTTGCTATTTTGTATTTTGTAATAAGCCAATGGTTTGGCTTTTGATATGTACATAAAGTTTTTCAAACTCTGTTTCTTTAGTAATGAAATGATAAAATGAATATTTTGGATGTGTATGTTCAGTATTGACTTCCTTGTAAAATGGTTGAGTTGAAGTAATAAGTTTGTTTTGATTTTTGACTGTCGTGGGCACGCCACCCTTGTGGGATGATGCCTAATAAAGGTTCATGGAAATAACCTTATAGGATAATATGCTTAGTTCATGTTTTCAAAAGAGTTAGATTCCGGAATCAAGCGGGATCCAACAACATGATTCGAAAAGTTAGGTTCCGAAATCAAATAGGTCCAACATTTGTGGTATCAAAGCCCAGAATTAGGATCTCACATGGAAAACTTTCGGAATATGTGTCAATCGGAAACGCGATTGTTAAGAGTTCGGGTTAATAGAATTAGTGAGAAGAATAATGATCTGTCAGCAAGTGAGAAAATGAAAGTTTGAAGATATTTAGAAATAAGAAATATTACTAGCCCGATATGTTAGACATAGATTCAGTAATTGTGTTTATGTTAGTGAGTATAGTAACGAAATTTTATTGTGGAGATGTACTTGAATTGATATGGATTTTAAAAGGTTTTCATGAATTGACTGAGAAAGAAATAGAGACATAGGTGGAAATGAAAAGATTTAAGGTGTACAAGTAAAGAGGAATTGAAAGGTTAACTAGGAATTGAAAATTATTGTTTAATTGGCGTGATAAGAGTTACGATCCGGTATAAGATTGTGTTAGTGCATTTGATATCAGAATGTTAATATGGCCATACGTTTATGCTTCTAAATTGATTAAGAAAGAGCGTATGGAAAGTGAAATAAATGATAGTGATATATGTAGAATTCCTCAAGGTTATGTCGACCAGTTATTTGGAGCACTCAGCTGATAATGTGGTTACATTAGTGGCTAATGTGGTTACATTAGTGAGATTGAGTACGTACGAGATCTATATTTGGATATGGTATGTAACATCCCGACTCCATCGAAAGGGTACAATAGTAAATATGGGATTAACAGTGAGAGCTTAGTAATGCAATTACTTGTTTATGTATAATGTGACATACATGTATTGTGAAAAATGAATTGGTTGCACATGAAATTATTTGTACATACATACATTGACTTTCCCGGTATATTTGGTCTCAATTGTGAATGGGGTGAGAATTATGGGTTATTGATTTTGAAAATTTATTTGGAGAGTGCCATTATTTATTTTCTAATATTGGAAAATTTTAGGAATTTTTCTGGAATTTTTCTGGGATAAATCCCGGACTAGGAAAAATGTCGAGTGGCAGACCAACCGATAACCGGTATTAGAATTTAGTGCCTATGGTATTAAATTATGGACATATGCTTATAGGAGGTCTTGACAAGTGGTATTTATTGGAAATTGGGTTTAGAATTGATTAATGGAGAAGGATTTAATGGGAGCTTGACACATGGCATTGTTATAGCCATGTATTAGTTTAATTAACCCTCATTTGTCTTTTATTGAAGCTTCCTTTGGCCAATTCACGACACATCTCTCCATAAAGCTCCTTGAAGTTGTGTTTTGGTGATTTTTCTTCCTTCATTTTCGTAGATGCTCCTCTTCCTTCTCTTCTTGAATTTTGTTCACTTAAAACCTAGTGATCATCTCTTCTTTGTTCTTTTATCCTATTTTTCCTTGCTCTCCACACAAATTTGTTTCTATCACCTTGGATGATGATGATGATCGATGGTGGTGAGTGAAACTAGGTCTTGGCATTTTCCTTGAAGATTTGAAGATTTAGGGGCTTGCTCAAGTAAGTTTCATGTTTCATGTCATGCATATTGCATAATTGAAGTTATTAGGTTGAAGAAGTGATGATTGGACCATGCTTGTAAAAGGCTTGTATATGTGTTTTTCTTGATGCTCATAGATGTTCATGGTTGTGTTTTAATTCTAATTCATGGAATTGTTTTTATATAAAGAGAAAGAGAGTTGGAAGTTTTGAATGATGGGTTAAGGGATTTGATGAATATATGTATAGGTATGCCTTGTTTTAATTGTGTTAAGTTATGACTTATGAATTGTTTGTGATTGATTGTTTGACTTGAATTGAGTAATGATTGATGGAAAAAGGAATGGAATGTTGAACTAGGTAGATGATGAGTTAGATGTTTTGGAAGTTAGAGTTTTGTATAGAATGATGTTTAGATGAGTATGGAAAATTGGATATGAATGGATGGCTTTGCATGCTCTATTTTGGTTGATGGTCATGTTAGATCATAATTTGGTTGTGATTGATGTATTTATGTATTGAGTTGTTTTGGATAGAGATTGAAGAGGTGAAATGGAAGAGATAAGTTAAGTATAAGAGTTAAAGGTTAATTGTAAGAAGTGGAAAAATCTGGAACTTGTGTCAATAACTTGATTTTGAATGTGCTTTAAATGTATAGCTAAAAACTTGCTTTGATAGTTGTCTAAATGAATTGAGGTTTAGTAAATGAATTGAGGTTTAGTTGAAGTGAAAATAGAAGAAATGGACTACCATGCTTATAAAGATGATGATTGTGATATTGGTTTTGAAGAGTCCTAAATGGTGTCATGAAGTGAGGAACTAGAATTTGAAGGTGTTGTGCAAAGAAGTATATGATTGTGTTCACTTAATGGTTTCCATCACTTTGAATGCATGATATTGAGCTTGGAGTAGCATTATGTTGAATTAAGGTATGTTATGGTAAAAGAGTGGAAAATTGGGAAGGATAAGTTGAAGGTGAGAGTGATGGATGAAAGGAGTTAATGAAGTTTGACTTGTGTTTCAATGATTTGGAGTGAAAATTGCTTGAGAATAGGTGATTTGGGGTTGCTTAGGAGTGTATGGAAGGTTAGAATAAGTTTAGAACCATTTGGAGGAGTTTTTGGGGGTGAAAAATTAAGGAGACCCGTAGGTTACACGGTCAGCCCGTGTAAATTTTACACTGACCGTGTAAATCCATGCTTTGGGACACTTTCACCCGAAGGTTACACGGCCTGACCGTGTGACGTTACACTGTCCGCGTGACCCCCTTAACGTCCGAATTAGAATTTGTGGTCTTCTTGAAAGTTGTAGCCTTAGATGTCTTCTTGAAAATAGTACAAGAACGAAAGGAATCCGAGTTGTGTAGAGAAAGTTATGGCATTCGCTCCAAACTAGGTCAAATTGGAAATCAAGCATGAACATGGTTGCTTAGTTTGACCATAACTCTTTCTCTAGAGCTCCAAATGACTTGATTCTTATGGCATTGGATTCCTAACACATTTTTCTATATCTCCACCAAATTTTGTATTAATTGGAGTTAAATTGAAAGAGATTGATCAAATGCAAGTATGAGGGTCTATCGAAACACTGTCAATGGGAGTAGTTTTACAACGGAGTTCAATGCTTTGCTTATATCTAGAGTTATAGGAGTCCAAATGAGATGAATCTTTCTTGGTAGTAAAGTTAAGGTATAGGG
>JAOTAX010122591.1:0-10329 GCA_025629825.1 Erythroxylum guanchezii | reverse complement strand
AAAATATCTAAAACTTATTATAAATAGGCTTAAGCTCTATGGTGCTAGTACTTCTTGCTTAACAGAGTTCTCTCAACAACAGTTACAGAGTTTTCTCAACCTATTTTGTAGATATCATTAGAGGTTGGACACGTGCGGTTACAGTGGTTGAGACGGGTCGGTTTCAGAAATGATTTGAGGAATACAATAAGATAAATATCAAGCTTCAGACTAAGGTACGAATTAAGTTTCTACTTTATTATGATTTGTGTTAATCATTTTATAGAATTAAAGGGATTTTGATTTTCGGGAAATCAAAGATTACGAAAAAGTTTTGTAAATATTCCGCTGTGGTTGGGATTGGATTCCAACTAGTTTCCCAAGAGTGATTCCAAACTTGGTTTTTCAACTGCATATGCGTTAGTTACTGGCTTATTTAGGGAGGGCTTGCCAATTGCCATGACCAAAACGTTGAATGTGATAAACCAAAATCTGATCTTCTCTAGGAGTCCAAGGTCCTTTCTTCGGTCCCATCTTCTCGCAACAATTAAGGAGCTCTCACTGTGTTATTTTGATTTGAGCAGCTTTAATCAATCAGGAAACGGGAGTGAAACTTTAGTTTGCTCCAAGACCTCACCAAGCAACCATAACCTTATATTCCTCCAACAATAGACTAAGATACAAAAAAGATGAATGACTCAAGCTTTTCTAATAGAAGTATTACTACTCGTTGATGATCACTAGGAAATGGGCATCTACGAACTCTTCAACTATTACAAGTCTATATGATAAAATTGTTTATCATATAGACTTGTAATTAATTAGTTAAATCATAAATAAGAATATGTCTCACGACCAATTTCAAGTATATGTTACTTTTCAAAATTATTTAAGTATATGTTCTTTTGGAAATTATCATTACAATTCTCATAATTGATTTCTTTTCCACCTTTAGTTATATTTTTCCGGAATTTAATTTGTTTTGAAGTTTACTTAACATTTTGGTAAAAGCCAAATTTCTAGTTTATTCCTTATCAAAGTATCGAAACCAAGAGTTATTGTGTATGTCCCATTTTGCAGGTTATATAAAGTAATTTGAAAATCCACATTTATTAATGGTATGATGTTAAGAATCTAACAATAAAAAATCATTTAAAGACGTTTTTCTTACAAACACCTTCTTCTTTGTTGGTTTATGAAAGCGAAAAATGGTTATATATAATGTGAAGGTACATGAATTCTTAGTTTGCCCCGTAACCATCTTTTCCTATCCTCTTTCTCCGATCCGAAAGGAGAAAATGAAAATCATGTGTTCAAGTATAATTAGCTCTAATTATACTCATGGACTGGAGAACTTGTAGAATAAAAAATAGTTTCAACACTTTTTGCGAGTTTATTATATCTTACCTTCTGTTCACCTGTTATAACTTAGCTCTTCCTCAAAAACTTGTTCATTTATATTCATTTTAAACAACTTCATGTCAGAAGTAATTTTCTTAGTTATTTATTTTTGTTTTCTATTTTTACTATGTAAGTGGTATCGGAAATTTATTACTGTTTACTTCTAGTATTTTTTTTTAATATTTGATCCAATTTACGTTGTTTAGATTTAAAAAGAAAAGGAAGATAACTATTTATTTTGACAGTAATATTCATTTTAACTTTTGTAATTATATATACAATAGAGAATTTCTAAGAACCATAATGTCTGTTCTGATTGAGACAATCCATGTTAAAACTAATTTTGATTAATCCCTTAACATTTCTTTATCCTTACCTTTTGTAATTGAGAAAATCGTATTAATGAAGGTGAATTTGGTTTAGAGATTTAACGATTTATTTTCTAAAAACATAAAATATAGTATAACGTTATAGAAAAATGAGAACAGTCAAAACTTTGATAACCTTTCAAAGTCAAATAAAAACACATAGTTTTATCTACTATTTTCAAGATTACATTTTTTTTTTGAAAAGTAAGTGAAATATCCATTCAAAATGGTGTAAATTACAAAGAGAAGTGAAAGTTATCTCCAACAATTGGAGTAAGTACAAAATCAGCTAACTAATAATTTGAGAATATTTGAGTTGCACCATCTAAATTCGAATTTGTTGTCTGAATCTATTGGAAATGAGTTGTTGATGAGGAATAGCCAAAATTTTCATTCTAACCTTGAGAAAGAACTCCATCCATGCGAATTTATTTAGGAATGTCAATGAGTCGGGCCGACTCGATCTGCTTAGGTCAACCTGTGACTCGACCTGACCACAACTGACCCACTTTTTATATATATATATATTATTAAGAAGTAAAAAGAGACGTCATTTTTGAAGTAATGGTTGGGCCACAGGCCGAGCCGACTCGTGGCTTGGTCGGACCAACCATTTCTGGCCCGTGATCCACCCGTGGCCTGGTCAACCTAAGCTAAAATTGAACTGAGTCGGGCCAAAATTAACATCCCTAAATTTGTTGCACTGATCCAATTTTGCAAATATCTTCGTGTTTCTCATCCTTCATATAAAGTGGACTAACATAGCAAGACATATTCTAAAGACCTTCTAATCCTCTTTACTTCTGCATTTCAATTCATTTATCCAAGAAAAACACTTTATCCAACTAAAATTCCTAGCTTGTAGCTCAAATAAGCTGAGAAATTTTCTCCAAAGCATATTTATATATCAACATTTGAAGAATATATTATCTACAATTTCATCAACACTATAACATAATGGATAGAACTTGTCTAAAATATGAAATTTAATCATGTCTCTGGTTCCTAACTTTTGGATAACTGCTAACTAGAACCCCAAATTAGCTTGTAAAAAGGAAATATGATGAGTGGTGTAGGTAGTAATTGTTTGCATGATTGAGCTATGAACTTATATGAACTATGCAACATCCATCTAACTTGATCCTATTGTATCTGATCTAATAAGTAGTTAGGCATACAATCAACTATTGGTCTAATTCTTCTAGTTGTATAAAAAGGCAAATACCAGTTGTTATTGCAAATAAGTTTGTACATCTCAGTATTCTAAGGGATTACCACCTCTTAGAGTTGGAAAATGATGAGTGTAACATAAAGGGTAAAGTGAATGCCAATTATCAAACCAAAATTTTGTACTTTTCCCATTCTTGATATAGTGCTTGATATGAGTATGCATAAATGGCGTAGTAAGTAAGATTTCTTAAAAGATATAGGAATGAGTACATTTATGAGAGATTACCCAAATGCTTCCTTGTTTAATGTGAAATTTATAAGAGATTAACCAAATGCTTCCTTGTTTAATGTGAAACATATGCTCCCATTTCACTCAAAGAATCTCTTTATCATAACAGATTCTCCATAATCTCTTAGCTAATAAAATCTTGTTCATTCTGTTGGCAGAGTTGATTGCTAACCCTGCCAACAAAATGAACATTCACTCTGAATGTCTTGTCGATTTTTAGGCTCTGTATCTCTATTGCACTAAAAGGAAAGACATAAGTAACAACAAATGGGGCAACCCAACGAGAACACAACTTACCTGGAAATAATTTGAGCTTGGAGTGATATAGCAACACTTTCTGGCCCACTAAGAAACTTTTCCTTGAAATCATCTTATCATGAAAAGCTTTTATCCTCTCCTTATATATCACTGCGCTCTGATAGGAATCATTCCTCATCTCCTCCAACTCTTGAAGCTGCAACTTCCTATGCACACTCGCATCATCAAATTCATATTGCATCTTCTGATAGCCTAATATGTCTTGTGTTGTAATTCCACTAGAAAATGACATGGCTTCCTAAACACCAATCTATAAAGAGACATCCTAATTGATGTTTCATAAGCCTTGCTGTAGGCTCATAGTGCATCTTCTACGCTCCAATCCTTCCTGTTGGGTTGCACGATTTTTTTTCTAATATCAACTTGATTTCTTGATTTGAGACTTTAGCTTGCCCGTTAGTTTGGGGATGGTAAGCAGTAGAAACCTTGTGTATAATGCTATATTTTTTGAACATTGCTTCCATCACCCTATTACAAAAGTGGGTTCCTTTGTTGGTAATGATTGCTTTTAGTATCCCGAACCTAGAAAGAATATTAGGCTTAACAAAATTTGCAATAACCTTTGCATCGTTAGACTTGGTGGCTTTGGCTTCCACCCATTGAGAAACATAATCAACTATAAACAATATATAAGTAAAGCCAAAAGACGGAGGGAAAGATCCTATAAATTTAATGCCCTAAATGTCAAAAATCTCTCAAAAAAGTAAAGGAGTTTATGACAATTGATCCTTACGGGACAAGTTACCTGACTGTTGATATCTATCACAAGATTTATAGAAGGTATATGCATATTTGAACAATGTTGGCTAGTAGAAGCCGCCCTCTAGAACTTTACGAGTCACTCGTTTCACTCCAAAATGTCCTTCGCATGCATATGAATGAAAGAAGGCTAAGATTGAGGATGTTTCATTTTCTAGTACACACCTCCTGATAACTTAATTTGCGCAGTGCCTTAAAAGATATGAAAAATCCCATACGTAATACTTTGCTTCCCTCCATAGCTTATCCCTCTGAGCTGTTGACAAACCAACAGGTAATTCGTTAGTAACTAAATAATTGACAATGTCTGCATACCATGGTGATGTCGCATTGATAGAAAATAATAGATCATTCGGAAACGTTTCTATCAGAGGGTATCATCTTCTTCCTTTATCAAATGGCTGAGATGGTCCGCCACTTTTCTGCCCCCTTCTTATCTCTAATCTCTAAGTTGAATTCCTAAAGGAGAAGAATCCATCTGATCAGCCTCAATTTTGCTTCCTTCTTCGTAAGCAAGTATTGTAAAGCTACATGGTCAGAATAAACAATAACCTTAACACCAAGCAAATACAAAAGAAAATTTTCCAAACTAAAAACAAAAGATAAGAGTTCTTTTTTAGTAATTGAATAATTCAATTATGCTGGGTTTAGAGTCTTGGAAGCATATTAGATGGCATGTAAAGCTTTTCCCACTCTTTTTCCTAGAACTGTCCTCAATACATAATCTCTTACATCACACATGATCTCAAAGGGGAGGTTCTTGTCTGGCGGTTGAATCACCAGTAGGGATGTCAGAAGCTCTTTAAGTTTGTTAAATGCTTCCTTACACTTCTCATCAAACTCAAAGGAGACATCTTGTTGTAAGAGCTTGCATAGTGATGCAGCTATCTTCGAAAAATCTTTAATGAACCTTCGATAAAAACCTGCATGCCTAAGAAAAGAGTGCACTTCCTTCATAGTGGAAGGGTAAGGTAAAGAAATAAGATCAACCTTAGATTTGTCTACCTCAATACCCCTAGCAGAAATAAAATGTCCTAAAATTATTCCTTGATCCACCATAAGATGACATTTTTCTCAATTCAATACAAAGTTAGTTTCTATCCATCTTTCCAAGATAATGGAAAGATTCTTGAGACATTCATTAGAAGAAGATCCATATATATACACTAAAATCATCCATGAATGCCTCACTAATCTTCCCAACATTTTCAAAAAAAATGCTTACCATACACCTTTGGAACGTGGTGGGTGTGTTACATAATCTAAATGGCATTCTTCGGTAAGCGAATGTACCAAAGAGGCATGTAAATGTGGTCTTCTCCTAATCTTCCGGTGCAATTGGGATTTAAAGATAACCTGAAAAGCCATCTAGAAAGCAATAATAGTCATAGCCAGCCAATCTCTCAAGCATCTGATCAATAAAAGGAAGGGGAAAGTGGTCTTTACGAGTTACATAATTTAACTTTCTATAATGAATATATACTCACCACTCAATTTGCACTTAGGTGGGAAACAACTCACCTCCCTAATTTGTCACTACGGTGATTCCAAACTTCTTTGGAACCACCTGGATAGGGCTTCCCACTTACTGTAGGAGATTAGGTAGATAACCCCAACATTTAGAAGCTTCAGTAGCTCTGTCTTCACAACTTCCATCATTGGAGGATTCAGCTTATGTTGAGCTTGCCTTATGGATTTTGCCTCCTCCTCTAACAAAATGTGGTGCATGCAAATAAATGGGCTTATCCATTGGATATCTGCAATAGTCCACCCGATAGCCTTCTTATGCTCTCTCAGCATTCGAACCAGCCTCTCCTCTTGATTTAAAGTCAACTATGCCAAAATGATGATTAAAAGAGTTTGTTTATCTCCTAAATAAGCATATTTGAGGTGCGTAGGGAGTAGGTAATGGCTTCAATTCTAATTCTAGTGCCTGCACATCAGAAGGTAACAACTTTTGGTGAGATTTCGATAGTTTTATAGAAGCCAAATCATACCTTTTTGGAGAGTTTTCTAATGATTCCAAAGTGGCTACCGCTTCCATTAGCTCTTCTCCCATTTCAACATCCATGTTGGCTTCTACTTCCAAGTCCTCATTTTGGAGTAAAGAGGGCAATTCTTATCTAGAAAAGCTCGTACCAGCTGCTCCCAAGTTGTGACGTTGGCTGGGTTAAGAGCATTCAACCAGACGTTGGCTCTGTCCCTGAGTGTAAAGGGAAAGAGCCTCATCCTAACAGCATCTTCCAATATCCCAATATATCGTAAGGTGTCAAAAATCTCTAGCCAAATGAGCATTAGGATCCTCATTGGCTAACCCATAGTTCGATCTCGAATGTACTCACTTGCACTGGTGGTCGTGTAATCCCTCGATGATAAGCATTGAGTTGTGGCCTCATGAAGTTCACAAGCGTCCGTTGCTCTCCATGATGTATTTTCCACATAATCGTTCTTTCCATCTCTTTTTAGCATTCAACTCTTGAGATTCTCCATTCTTGTCTCGGGATGTTCGAATTAATGTGTCTTATACCTTGAACGCAAAAATTTTTGTCTCTTTTTCTTAGTATCTTAGTCCTTAAACTAAAAAAATTAAACTAATCCTATGCCTCCCCAGCAACGACACCAATTACTTGTTGTCTGATTTGCAAGCTTACAATACCGCAAGAGCACGACTCGTGATTTGTAGTAAATAAAGGGTCGATCCCACGAGGAGGGTGAACTAATCTAATCCTAGGATATCTAAAACTAGAAAATTATTAAAACGAAAATAAAATTGAACAAGAATTAAACATGAGACTTTGATTAGCGGGAATGTAATTTAAGAATTTAACAAAAAAAGGAATTAGAATTGAGCAACACAAAATTCATAATGGAAATTGATCAAGGAAAATTACCAAATTATAGGAGAGGGGATTCTTCCTAGCATTAATGCTAACCTAGCCATTTATGTGTTAAGGGGTGTCGATTCTAAACTATCGCGTGTTGGGGTTCACTCTCTATCGAGCTATAATCACGCACCGTAATTCATTAACCCTAATTAAATTATGAAATTTCCAATCTCTCAATTAACAAAAGACTTGCAATTCTAATTTGATCTTAAGCCCTCTAATAAATAATTGAATCTCACATGGGGATCTCTCTCCAATTAATAATCGTCTAAATTGATTGCATTGTCAATTAGATCGCCTAACTCTCATTAATGCGATCTAATCATTTTGTTTCGGTTCACCCTCTTGGTTTATTATCGAAATATGCAAATACCATAATTAATCACAACAACCCAATAACAATAACACAATAATAACTAAATTAACATTAAATCAAGATCAAATCTTGAAATAATTAATCACAACACCCTAATCACAATAACACAATAATAACTAAATTAACATTAAATCAAGGTCAAATCTTGAAGGAAAGTTAAAACATTTTAATCAAACCCAAATCCATACATATATTCTTATTCATCTTCATATTCAAAGAAAAGAACAACAAGATGAAAGAAATACACAATAGAATGGGGATTCAGATGCCTCGGGAGAGGAGCAGCCACGAAGACCCTCTCCTTTCTCCACTTTCTCCTCTTCTCTTTCTTCTTTCCCTCTCCTCGAGGGTTTTCCAAAAGTGGCAGCAATTAAGCTCCTTTAGGGTTTCATCATAATGATTTTTATAGGCTTTTTTAATTTAGACAACCCTAGGGCTTTTTTCAGGTCCAAAAGGTCTTAAAAGTCCTGCGAAAACTCAAGTCAGGAAGTTTGTCCACATTTCTATCGCGCAAGCCTCATGGAAGACAGGGGCCATGATCATGGTTTATAGTGCCACGATCGTGGCCTAGAGTTTTGCCTTCTATCACGATCGTGTCTCCTTGCACCTGCTTTTGTCACGACCGTGACTTACTGCTTCTGTCATCTCAAATACACAATATTGAAGCTCAAAAGCATGCTCTAACCCATAAAACACTTAAAACATAAATATTTAACAAGCTAACACAATTCTAACCTAAACACACACTAAAAAATCAAATTAACAACTAAACACACACCAAATTACTCACTAAAACACGATGCAATCTACAACTATCGACATACTGGTGTAAGTTATTACCTGACATTTTCAACTCTCTCTGGATTAGTTGATCATTGAAAGGCTTGAACCATATCAAGAATTTTGTTGCTGACTGATATCCAATTAGGTAATCTAGTAACCTTTATAGTATGGATGATACCTACTTGTCTTCTTCTTTGCAACTTTTATGCTTGTAACATTTCAGATGAGAGAGTCCCAAGTGGATGGTTCTTTTCATTCACCAAAGTGGCGTGTTGCTTGTTTGGCTAGCCTTAAAACCTCACACATAATTGCTTAGGAAGAATTCAAAAAGAAGTAAAAGGGAGCTTGTTAGATATGCCTTATTTTAATTTACTCAATAAAGCATTATGTTATTACAAATTGCCATCTTAGTTTAAGCCATATTTTTTTGTATAATTGTTCCACCTATATAAAAATAAAATTACATACCTTGTCATAAAGGCAATCTGATTAGACTTATTGTCTACATAATTTCAAATTCTCAGTATCATATGCCCAACACATATGGAAAATTAATTATATATCAAAAGTTGCATAAAACATTTTCTAGATCATTTTTCATGGGAAACTATTTACAATAGTTTGCCAACTTGTGTCATAATGTGAAGTTTATGGCCTAGTAAGAAAACTAAGACATATGATAACAAATAAAAGGAAATTACTTTTAACAAAACAATGTCATAGATTAAGCATAGTTTTTGCTTTCTCTTCATGTCTCCTTCTTTTTTGGTACTTAGAATTGCTTCTTCATTAGATATCACCTTAGTTAGTCACTAGGCTAAGTTTATTTAAAATACAACTCTTACTTTGTTAGATTCCTTTATTGTAGTTTTTGACTTAGTAATTAAATTAACATTATATTTTAGCAGTGATTCCTAGTTTTCAGGAATTGTGTTAATAGTGTTCTTGTTTTTCTTTGGACTCAATCTCTACAAATAATTCTTAGGATGGTAGTAACCAATGAAGTTAAATTTTGCACTTTGTTTGTTTCTTTCTTGAGCTTGATAAATATCTTAAAGCTTTTTATCATTGCACTTTTAGTAGTTCTCTATCAAAGTAACATTTACTTCTAACATTTAACATCCTAAATTATAATGCTAACCAATAGAATAAAATAGATCAAAAATCTAGTAACAACATTAAAATCGTTCTACTTATAAAGAGAAGTTTGGGAAGATGCTAAGGTATTTTAATATAACATAAAGATACATGAGTTGTTCACATTCTCACTATATTAGCATTATGGTTTTATTCCCTTATCCTCAAGGTAGAATCATTCAAGAATTTCATGTCTGGACCTCCACATATAGAAGGTATCTTATCTTTATTTATTCTTTTCCATATAACCTCAATGCTTTTAGTTTGTGATTAGTTGTGGCTAAGCTAGGGTCCATATCTTTTATGCATTTTTTATGAAATATTCTACTCTTCCAAATTGTATATATCAATATAAAGAATATCAAATGAAAAAGTTTTTTAATTTAATGTTGTTCATCTTATTGTCTTTTTCAACGAGATTAATTGCAAATTATTTTTTCTTGTTTTCTCCATTTGCAAATATATTGCACCTAATGTGGATCGAAAAGTTTATAACTCTAGACTTTTTTTTACAAAAAGAATTGAATCATTGGTTTTTAGTTTTTGAACTACATTAATTTGCCTTTATTAAATGGAGGTTACAATAAAGTAGTTGGTTGTTTATTCTTTAGATATATCAACCTATTTATGAGCATAGTTGTTTTGGAATAATTCTAATCTATTTGTTGGTTTTTTAAAGAAAGATGATTAAGAGTGGATAAGCAAGTACTTTGTGAAGGATTTTGAAGTGCCCATACATTTTTTTTATTTTAGTTGACACGCATATATTCCATATAGATTAGAGGAAGAAAATATAGGTGCATATTTTAGCTAAAAATTTTTGGCAATTGTATTTTGAATATGTTAAAGGTTGAATTTCTTTAA
>JAOTAX010122580.1:0-21035 GCA_025629825.1 Erythroxylum guanchezii | reverse complement strand
CATTTCAAATTCAAGGATTCTCCTTTTCTCTACACATGAATAATCATCAACAATTTCTCACTTAGTAGTCCTAACTTTCATGAAAAGTTCGGGGTCCATCACAAGATACCTACCTCATTCTATTGTCTCAAACATCCTAAATACTAAAGTTTGAACTTATTAATCTTTTCTACTTTAGCCCCTATCTACTTTGTCACTTAGATGCATGTTATATAAATCTTATATTTATCTAAAATCTTCACTAATTCTAATGACTTCCTTGTAAGGGTCCCAATATTCCAAGAACCTATCCTTAATATGTCAACATCTTCTCTTCTTCTAGACCCAAAACTCTTCGAATGACTAGCGTTTGTTCTATAATTAGAAGCCAAAGCCACCACTCTTACTCTAATTTCCAACACAAGCTATAAAAGACCAACTCAATAAGTCCATAAATGGCTCTCAAAATACTCAAGAAAGGAAACAGGGATTAATATTAAAACCCAATGTGGGCACCACACTATCCAGATATATAAATCATAAATACAATCGACAACAAGCAAATCTAAATTTAGATGGTCCAAAATTTGAACCAATAATAGTCACCTCTCCCCTTACTATATGTGCAAAAAGAATCAAAACCCAAAAAAAGGGGAACAACCTCTAATGCAAAATATAAATTTTGGGGATTTTAAGTATATATACAAAGCTAATTCCCTTTGATAGTCTTCAAAAAAGGAATAATAGAGTTGGACAGTGAAATAGTAAATAATATATCTAAATAGGAATGAAAAGAAAGCTAGAAATTTGAAGAACTTGAAAATGCTTGTTAATTACAGTTAAAGAGACCTTGATGAACATATTTGAACCTAATATAGCAAGAGAGATCGTCCATATACCCACAACTCAAAATCCAGTCTTTAATATTAAAAGTAGTAATAAAGTAACTACTACAAACCCAAAAGTTTTTTTTTTTCTTTATGGCAATTCTACTTCACATGCCTCTATTAAACAAAAACTGTTATTTTCATTCACTCACCATTCATGGATGGTGATGATTGTACAAACCATAGAAACAATATCTGAACATAGAAAGTGCAAAGAAATGGAAGCAAATCTACAAAATCCAATTTCATACCCAAACACACCTTAGAAGAAAACTCAAAATGCAAATAGATGAGATTATTCTACAGAGAAGAAAAGGGTGTTAGGAGCATGTAAAAGCAATTTGTTTAAAATTGAAATAGAGAAAGCAGACACCTAATAGCAATTTTCAACTAAGACTCTTGTTTTTTCAATCCACCGGAGAAAGTTTGTCTCTTTTTCTTCAACTCCAAGAATATCAAACACATAGAGATTAAGATAATAAAATCAAAAAAGCATTAAACCTTAAATCACACAAAGAAGCTAATATCGACAGTAAAAAGACACAAAAGAATAGAAAATTTAAAATCTCCAACAAAACCCGAAAACCTCTTAGTTAGCTTGAAACAAATCAATGAAAATTGTATATTTTCTATTTCTGGTCTGATCCAGTGAGTAACATGTGAAACTTGAATGCCCAACTCTAAATTCCCACTGGTTTAAGTTGGATTATAAATATCATGTAAGCATAACCCTTTATGAGTTACTTATATATATATATATATATATATATATATATATATATAGATAGATAGATAGATAGATAGATAGATAGATATGGTAATGAGATAGTCAGAGAGACCTAGACTAATTAATTATGAGTTTAGACTTTATCATTAAAGTAACCTAATAGCCCTTATACAATAACTATATTACACTCAATAAATAAGCTAAGAAAACCAAGCTTATAAAAAAAATCACAAATATAACTAAATGCATTTAGTTTTATTTGATCTAATTATAAAATAAAGGACTAATTACTTGTAATTAAAAAAATTCCTACAAATATCTCTTGATTTTTTTATACGTACATGTATGTAAATAGACATGGAGTATATAAACATCAAAAGAGAGATATACTGTTTAGCTAATTTTGCATTTACAAGTTGCTAACTCTATCTCAATTTTGTATGTAATGTAAATTAATTATGCACCTCTCTCTTAATAAACATTTATATAATGGTATCAATTCCAATTTGATTTCATCATTCACTTAATTAGTTTGATGGTTTAATTGGTTCTCAAATTTAAAATTTGTTAATTTTCAATCTTTATTTCATTGTTTATGATAAATCTTTAGTCATTCTAAACCGCAAAATTTATTACAATGCATTTGCACACAATACTTATATAAAATTGTATTTAAATATGTATGCCACATATTCTAAAATATATCTAAACTTTCTTATGTATAAATAAAAAAATGTTAGTTATTTATCAGAATTTATGAAGGAGTAATATTTGAAAATTGAAATGAAAGTAAAATTACTTATCTTCTTCTATTCGTCTCCAAAAATGTACGTAAGGTGTCATTTTACTAAGATTTTTCACACTTGTTTCTTTTTCCTTTTTCCCTAAAAATAGATTTAATAAATATTAAAGTTGGTTTGATTTAAAGATTTTAAATTAGATTGAATATCTTTGTACATCTTAATCCGTTGGTCTAAACAAAAAATTCATAACTTTTTAAGAAAATAAATGATATATTGAATGAATAAGGAGCTCTCGTGTAAGTTACATGAATAGAAAGTCTAAATAACATAAATTAGCTAGATAAGTAAGATAAAACAAAATAGAAACTTCAATTCTAGGAGTCTAGACAATGGGGACAACTTATACCTTGGTTTCTAGTTTCGTTTCTTCTTAGTTTAAGTAGTAAACAATTAAATAAATGAATTAAAATGGCATCGTTTTGCTTTATGTTTATTTCTTCCTCCACCTCTCCCTTTGTCTCTCACATCTCACTGTTACTCTCACTCACCACATTCTCTACCATTGTCTCTGTCTCTCTTACCACGCCACCAATCCCCAGCCGCAGTAGCTTCCCTAGCCCCTTCGTCGCTTACCAGCCAACGTATTATTTCATCAAGTCCTTAAGGTACTCTCTGCTCAAATTTGCTTTTGTTGTATTATTCATATTCATAAACATGTTTGATTGTTTGGAGAGGACTGAGGAGTTGTCGTTGTGGATCTGATTTGTACATAGGGAATGCTTTGGTGGATATATATGCAAGGTTTATTGCTTTAGCTAATGCACATAAAGTATTTAAGAAAATATCCTATAAACTCCATGACTTATAACAATTAGCAAGTTTAAAAATTTATTGTGAATAGTAAGTGTATATAGGGATAACAACTACAATGTATTAATTTTTAGAATTGTTATGTAGTGATTTGATAACTAATAATCAAGTACTTCTGCTTAGCCAATTCACTTATTTGGAATTCTAGATTAGAAGTTGCTTTGCATATTCCTTACAAGCTTTCACTGAATGTTCATATTACTAAAGCATCGTAACTAAAACAATTCTTTATGTTTTTTCATAATAGTAAGTTCAGTATAACCATTATCTGTTTAGACTTTTGCTTGCATAATAAATCTGAGGTCAAATCTTCATCCATATGATCTTTTGACCAATGTTGTAGTTGAATTTTAGTTTGAAAGAAATTAGATAATTTCAATCAACATCTTGCTTCTCAAGAAGTTGTTATCATTTTTGCAAAATTCCTTTACAATTTCTGATATGTAAAGTTAAGTGAATTGGTGCTTTTATCATATCTTCATTTGGAAGGCAATGTTAATAGAGCATTCCATTCAAGCAATGCGTTTTGATCTAGGTTTATTTTATTCAAGAAAACTTAAGAGATAATTATCCTTCTACTTATATACACTCATTCTATTGATACTTATATGGTCATCCATTTAAAACACCATGGAAGCAACAAGATAATTTTACCTCAAATTTGGTTATTTCTTACAACATATGGTGGGAACTCTATGTAGTGAAACCTTAAGGATATATTGTTTTTGGATACGGAAGAAGTGGCAAATGAGTAAGAAAATGGGAGGATAATATTAAGACAACTTACCAAAATATTATCCAAAAAGTTCAACAAATCAAATATTTTGCATATCCTAACCAACTTATTTTCACTTATCTTTATCCATTTTATAATTCCTAAGGCTTGTATTTTAATACAGTACTTATATAGTAATCATAATGTTATTTAATTAAGATTATGAATAACATATATATTTATATATTGTTTTTTCAAATGGATAAGCATACTCCTTCAGTAGAGAGTTTCAATCCTGTATCGGAAATAAAAGTGGAAACTTCTAATGTCGTACCAAGTGAAGATAGAAGCTCTACTCGAACTTAATTAAAAATTAAAGTTTGGAATCACTTCAATAAGACTAGATCAATGGACTGAGCAAAAAAAACCAAATGTAAATATTATTAGAAGATGTTGTCCGAGAGTTTAAAAGGTGGAACCTCTCATTTAAAGAAACATGTAAATTCATGTATAGAAGGAAAATGGCATTAGGAACATTTTTTACCCCTAACTTTATGAGAAGGAAGAATGAAATGATTGGAACATCTTATGATAGCAACAAATCAAGGTTTTTTATGGCTTCCATGATAATCGGTGATGAACATCTACTATCTACGGTTGATATCAAAAGATTTAAGATGTTTTGCAATTCCATTTAACCGACCTTCAAGGTTCCAAGTCAGAATGCATTGAAGAAGGAAATTATGAAGATATGTGAAGATAAGAAAAAAAAAAGTTGTTAAGAGCATTGTCAAGTAATGAAGGATGGATTGCCATTACAACATGCATGTGAACAGCTGATAACCAAAAGAAAGGTTATATGGCTAATGATATCGCATTATGTTGACAATGATTGAACTTTACGTTATAAACTTTTAACATAATTTATATTCTTCAATATTGTTATCATTTATGTTTTCATTATGGTAGGTATGATTGATGTTGGTAATATTTGTACACGATAAATCCATTTATGTGCCAACACTGCATACAAGTCAAAGTATATTGGGAGATTGTATGATAGATTTTAATATCGGTAACAAGTTATCCACCGTAACAATTGAAAATTATAGCACGAATGATGTTATGATTGAAAAGTTGACGAATAAGATACGAGATGGAAGTCTATTGATTAATGGAAGGTTATTCCATATCCGTTGTTTTGCGCATACTCTGGACTTGATTGTGGAGGATGGATTGGATATCATAAAGCAAAGAATAGATTCAATTCAAAATAATGTAGTATATTGAAGTGTAACACCTAAAAGAGTTGACAAATTTGAAGAAACTGCATAATTTCTATGTATTCCAAGGAAGAAGATGTTAGTTTTAGATTGTCCAACTAGATAGAACTTAACCTTCAAGATATTAGAGTCTGCAATCCAATATGTTGATGTGTTTACTAGGCTAAGACAAAGAGACTCTCAGTACATTTGCATGTTGACAGAAGAACATTGTGAGTTGGTTAAAGAACTTTATGCAAAGTTGGCATTATTTTATAATGCGATTAAATTATTCTCGGGATCAAAATATCCAACTTTTCATTGTTGCTTTAACACTATGTGTGAGATAAAGAATGTTTTATCTAATTGGATGTTTGATTTCAATGAGGTTATTTGAGTTATGACAGAACAGATGATTGAGAAGCTAAATTCTTATTGATCTATGGTTAGACATATTGTTGCAGTCGTATTTGTGCTGGACATGAGATATAAGATGAAGGGGATTACTTTTATATATAATATGTTGTATGGTGATCGAGATCAAGAGCATGTAGATGTCATTGAACAATTCTGGTATGAATTGTTTAGTGATTATCAACTCAGAATTGAAAAAATTCATGATTAGGATCGTAGTAGTTCAAGTTGTTCAACTCCGTCTTCAATTTCAAGTTCATGCTCATCTTCTAAAAACAGTTTATTACTTTTATATTCAAAATTTATGGAAGAAAAAGGGCTAAAGTTAATATAATAGAATTAGATAAATATTTGATCGAAAATCATGGTTCAAGTTAAAGATGTGCAGTTTGATGTATTATTATGGTAGAAGAGTTGTGGAAATAATTTTTCGATGATACAAGTAATTGCACAAGACTTATTAGCAATTACATCATCCATTGTTGCTTTAGAGTCTACTTTTAACACTAATGGTAGGTTATTAGCCTTCATCGTGCTTGACTTCATCCCCGTACTGTGGAAACCTTTATATGTACTTGAAGTTGGTTAGATGATGAAGATATTGAAGGTAAATTCTTTTCTTTTTGATATATCAATTTTATCTATTTTTTATATTATCTTACCTATTTTTTATTTTTAATACAGTTACAAGTATTAATGTGGAGATGACTAGTCATACTCATCGATCAAATGGACATTCCTTTGATAAAATATTTGAAGATGAAGGTATATTTAATTATTTATTAATTATTTCTAATGATAATGGTAAAGTTATTTTTGATAAGAGTGATTAAGGAGAAGCCCAAATAAACATAAGTGAAGTTCCAACCTCTTCAACCTCAGTTTATTTTTCTTCATCTCTTTTTTTAAGACAACTTCCTTCTTACCTTAAGAAAGCTCTCTCTAATAAAATACAAAACCTTGTAGAAATCACCCATTTACTTGAAAACACTAAAATCCATAACACCTAGCTACCTTTATTAAGCCGACACAATTTATATATTATAGATCCAAATCTTTTACAAGGAGTATTCACTCCTCAATCTCCACACTTAGGCCCTAACCTAAAGAATCGATCCAAAGGTTTAGATTAGACAAATGTGGTCTAAAATCCACTTTTACAAGACAATACGTAACTCTAGAGTTTCCCTCTGAGCTAATCTCGTTATGGTTACATAAGGATTATAGAAATCTCCATGTAGGCACTATTCTAATGATCTTAACATTACATGGATGAAAAGAATTCCAGCAATAGTTAGAATTTATCTCCTTAATATGGCATACACATCTTATAAGAATGCCTTAATTGACACCCACTTGACTACTCTCAATAATGGAAGTTTCATTATGATTATTGCTCCAAGCTTTAATGTCAAGCTTGATGATCTAACTCTACCCACAAGAGTAAAAGTCTATATTCAAATTATTGGAGCTAATCAAGACCCTACCACTATCATAGTCACATTCCATCATCAAATCATTTACAGATTGCAGAACCATGCTTTAGATATAAACTTTCCAAACTTTACATAGTGACATATAGGTCTCAGAATGAGACAACAATAATCTAGATTTCATGACAGTTACTTTCACAACAACTGGCAGAGTTAATGCTTATGAAATGGATTGGGAATTATAAAAACAAAGCTCCATACTCCTTATTGACACTCCATTCATACTACCACCCCTCCAAGATGGAACAATAAAATTTGTTTTCAACAAGCTTGGAGAAGAACATCTAGAAACATTTAGAGCCTCTTCTGGATTAATAATGATGATTAGCACAACTTTTTCTCATAAAAAAGGCATTATTAGTCCTCTAATCTATTCTATCCAGGCCGATGGACATAAGGTGTATGTCAACCATGTTAACGACCATTTTATCTGAGATACAGATCCATCTATATGCGATTACAAATGTGAATGCTGGATGGATGACAATTCCAATAATGATGATGAAGTTTATGTCCCTCGATGGAGAGAAGAGCCTGGTAGAAATTCAAAACCTTTATGCCAACTAGCAAAAAAAATTCAACTGAAGCAAAATGAAGATGATAACTCGAGACCCTGGACTGGTTTTATAAATCCTATACCTAGACCAAAGAATCTCTCTAAATTGCTAAGAGTAGTTATAAAAGAATACTTGATCCAACCAAGATGCTCTGTGCCAGTATTTCCTTTAATCCCAAAGGAGATCTCTAATCCATTACCTTGTATGATGATGTGATCATATTAAGAAGATTTTCCACTTTTGGAAGCCCATACTAATAAAACCATTAGAGTATGTATAAGGTCATACTCAAGATCCATAGGTATCAGTCCATGTGACAATTGTGTACCTTTTCTCCAGCAGAAGAAGTACTAAATTGGAAAACACAAAAGTTGTAGCAAAAAATAATGTCCTTTGTAGAATCAATTAAAAGCTTGATGGTCTATCTCAACAAGCATAAAGACTAAATTCAAAGGTTGATGTTATTTCTTTTCAAATTCAACAATTACATTGACTACTTAATCAAGCTGCCCAAGTTGATTTGGATCTGAGAAGATAAATTGACCAACTCTATTTTGGATCAGAGTTCTCTAAAAAAGAGAGAAAATTTTAAAGAGTTCGAGAAGAGATTAAAAGAATTAAGTCAGATATGACTAAAGAACAATTCAGAGTTGTATATGAATCATACCCCTTGACATTTCTAGCCATGAGAGCCACCTATAACATTCTGTCCTACCCTGAAGCTACTGACTATAGAAAATTCTTCAAAATGTCATATCCATTGTTCAGACAAACCCTTGCAAAATCATCCAAACCTTCCAAACCATACCCACTAGTGAAAAACATTCTATCCACTTTTAAACCTCTACATATCAATACACCACCAACTTTTCTACCAAAAGAAGACCTTCCCTAGACACACTAAAGGAACCTATGCCTAACGAAGAATTCATAGTTACCTTACAACCTATTCCAAATAGCTCTAAAAATTACACAGTATCAGATAACTCTGACGATCATACTAACAATTAAGACTTTGATTATTTTGCAAAAACACTTAAAACACCTTGCAGAGCTCACTCATATATTTCAAATGATGATGGTTATTCCACACTCTTATTAACCACACACAAAAGTTGAACCTGAAGTTAACGATATTGAGTCAATGACTGAACTAGTCAGACCATAATTAACTCATGTCTACGAACCTACTTCTAGTCTACGGTTTACTTTTGATAAAGTTCCACTAACAAAATGGAGAGATAAACTACATGGATATAGTGCCTAGATAGATCTTCAAGTGACAAGGCCTAAGTTCTCTTAAAGACATATTGAGAGAATTTGACTCTAAAATGACAAAAACTTTAAAAGAATGGTATCAAAGCCGCTCGAGTATCCTAGTTAGAGGGTTATAAGGATAATAGCAAACCACCGATGATATGACAAAGAAGACCTTTATGAGAGCTCTAAAATACACAAACAAGACTATAGCTAAAATCCCAGGTAAGCTAGTTGAGAGAAGTCCTTTTCTCCTTAATGGGCATCAACTCTTAAGGCATGTCTCTTAGAGATATAAGTTGACTAATCCTCCCTGTATAACTTATATCTCAAACAGGATCATAAGTCTGATACTTTTTAATGCACATGATCCTTATACAAAAGTAAGTGCACAATATACTTACATTTTTATGTGATAAAAGTAAACTTATTGAAGACTCAAGCTTTTAGGAGAGAGAGAGATTTTAGAGAGAAATCATATGGAAACACACAATGTTTTTTTATAGTAATTTCTTGGATACAATAAAGCTTGGTTACAATGAAAGAGATCTTTTGCTTATATAGGAAAAGGAGGTGACAAAAAGACAAACATCTATGGATAAGAACAAAGGATTTGTTGGAACAATGAATAGGACATTTTGAAGACTTTTCTATAGTCAGTAGCATTAGTGTAAGGTGGAGTATTATTAGTGGGTCTTACAGCTGGAAATGTCAAAGGTATGGTTCGTACAACCCTAGATTATTCTTTAGCCATATCTGACTCAAATCTTTAGAGCTCTTCTCAAACTCTTTGAAGTTCTCTTTCCTTTTTAGAGAACTCTGGTCTACATTAATGACAAGCAATATAACTTTTAGATTTGAATCAAGTTGTACAGCTTGACTGAGTAGTGGATAGCTTGATTGAGTAGTCATTGATTTAGTTATCAGATTTAAAGAGATATAGCATCATCCTTTGAATTTAGCCCTTTATCTGTTGAGATAGACAATTAAGCTTTGAATTGATTCTATAAAGGATATTGTTTTGTGCTACAAAATTTTGTGTTTGCCAGTTTAGTACTTCCTTTTCTAGAGAAACAAGTACATGATTACCGTGTGGATTGATATATGTAGATCTTAAGTACAGCCTTATAGGTAATCCAGTAGTTTTATTAGTTTGAGCTTCCAAAAGTCAATTATTTTCCTCATATGATCTCATCATCATACAAGGTAATGGTTTGAGGATCTCCTTTGAGATTGAAGGAATTACTGGTACCAAGCATCTTGGTTGGATTAAGTTTTTTTTTCAACTACTTTTAAAAGTTTTGAGAGATTATTTGGTCTTGGCATAGGATTCCTAAGACCAATCCAAGGTCTTAAGTTATCATCTTCATTGTGCCTAGGTTGGATCTTTTTTTATTGGTTGACATGAAGATTTTGACTTTCTACTGGACTTTTCTCTTTATCAAGGGACAAACTTTGTCATCACTATCATAATTGTCATCCATAACGTACATAATGGATATATATCCTAGATGAAACGGCCATTAGCATGGATGACATACACCACTTGTCCATCGGGGTGGACATAATTGATCGAAGGACCACTAATGCCTTCTTCATGAGAAAAGGATAAACTAATCATTATTATTGAGCCAGAAGAGACTCTAGATGATTCTGGGTGTTCTTTCCCAGGCTTACTGAAAATAGATTTTACTATCCCATCCTTCAAACTTCTCATAATTGAGGGAAGGCAGTATGAATGGAGCAACGGTGAAGAGTACGAAACTATTTTTTATAATTCGTGATCCATTTCATAGGCATTAACTCTACTAGTTATTGTCATGGCAATTATCATGGAATCTGGATTATTGTTGCCTCATTCTGAGACTTGTCTGCCACTTTATAAAAGGCATCTCATATACAGTTTGAAAAGTTCAAATCTAGAGTATAATCCTACAATCTGTAAATGATTTGATGATAGCGTGTGGTTATGATAATGGTAGGTTATTAATCAACTCCAACAATTTGAATATAAACTTTTAGTCTTGTGGGTAGAGTACAATGTAGCACCCCACTCTCGCAAGGCACGTACTCGACATCTTGAGTGATGTCTGAGTGCGAATCTCGCAAGGGTGGCGTGCTAGAACAGTCAAACTCTCGAAAACTCAATACAAATTTTTTTAAATAGTACAAGTATAACATCCCTACTTATAACAGCCCAAATCACTCGCTTACAGATATTGTCCGGTTTAGGCCTTGGTCCAGCCAAGCTCTCACGGTTTTGTTTTTCCCCAGGCCTTCCTAAGAGGTCACCCATCCTAGAACTACTCTCACCCAATCACACTTAAACTCGGAGTTCTGATGGGATCCCGTGCATTAGGCCATGAAAAACGCGTTTGTAAGGGAGAGGTATCCACACTCTTGTAAGGCGTGCTTCGTTCTCCTCCCCAACCGATGTGGGATCTCACACTCTCCACCCCCTTAGGGCCCAGCCCTCTTTGGGGTCCAGCCTAGCTGACACAACGGTTCGGGCACTGGGTCTGATACCACTTGTAACATCCCTACTTATAACAACCCAGATCATTCTCATTTACAAACCTTTCCACTTTGTAAAGTTATTACAAAATAGAATATTCAAATATACATGTTACAATAATTGCGGAAGACTTAATTTGATACAAAAATAAGAAAACACAAATGCAGACGCAAACTGATCATGTCCTCTATCTCTTCCTCAAATGCAGTGTCTGTACTCCCATTAGCCTAACGGGATAACTCTTCTGAGCCTAAAAAATATTGCAAATTTTGGGTGAGTTTTGCAAACTCAGTGAGTGACCATCTTCGATGGCTTACTCCATCACATAACACATACAATTCACATATTCACATAATTCATATCATTTCAGTAATAATCACATTGGGTCGCATATATTTCACATTCGCTTGAAACATATCTCACATTCAAAAAATCAGTCAAACTTCTCAAATCATACACATCAAATGCATACGTAATGCTTATGAGACTCACTTTCAATTTGTTATTGTTGTGACTGAGCGCCTATAACTGTTCCGTATCCATTGTGGATACCGGGCTCATTAATAACTGTCCTGTATCTGTTGGAGATACCGGGCTCATTTTATATAGTGAGCCTTTGGTTCTTATACACTTTCTAAACTTTAAGCTCTTTTTCACAATCTAAGCTTTAAGCTCTTTTTCACATTCTGAGCTTTAAGCTCTTTTTCGATGGCTACTCTGGTCACAACAACCTTTATCTTTCATGCATTCATGAAATGAAATGCATCACATTGACATCTTTTCAATCGGTTATTTTATTTCACTTTACACATGTCATCGAACCTTAGTCCGGTATTCAACATTAAAGTTGAGGATCACTTTTTCATTTATATGTATATTCACATTTCTCTCTGAAACTCGGTCAGGTATTTAATAATCAATTTATGTTTCACATATTTCATAAAATTAACATACAAGGAGCACTTCTGTTATTATTCATGCATTTATCAAACTCCTCGGACATTCGATGTCCGGAATCAGAACAATCACATTTCATTTCAATAGCAATTCAAAGCAAAAATTTAAAACATAACAAACAGTGAATGAGACCATCTAGGTCGACTCACAATATACTTCAGATTAGCATTAGCTTCCAAGATCTGGAAACGTCTAAATGCGAACGTTTATCCTGCACATCAAAATTATGCAATACACACATTGCACACATATTATTAATTGCACAATTATAAGCGTTCATATATGCACAAATGTGTATTCGAAATAGGTACAATGCATGCTCAAAGACAATCTTAGGTATATTGTCAAAGTTTACACTTATCCAAATTCTCATTTCATAACTCAATTACTCTTCATTTCATTTTTAGCATTATTTGCTCTCATAATAACAATTTCTCGTTCACTTTAACTTGATACCCATTACTCATTTCCTTTGAATCACAACTTCAATCATATGAATATATTTATTCCTAAACAAACTCATACCTTTGGTACTTTGATATCAAAAATTCATTCACTAATGTTATTCCAACATTACAAGATCATACATTATCCAAACTCTCATTTCTTCTTATAAATTTCTCCAAATTTTCAAACCTTTGGGTCTATTTTCTATGAACATTCTGATAAGGAAGATGAAGTAATTTGATAATACTTTCTTCTAGAAAAATGTTCCCCATTGTCGTAAGTTTCTGATGACACCAAAATCATTCAATTTGGTTCATTAATCTGAAAGTTATACCCTAAATATTTTTGGACTGTTCTTATATTGAAATAGTATTCTATACTCAAATTTAATTCAAAATCTGGAATTCTAGAGATAGAATTAAAACTCGATTTCTTTAGAAAATTTGTATTCTTGTGTCTCTAGTTTACTCTAAATCAAAAATTATTCCATTTGGATAACTATAGAAGAAGTTATAGGCAAAAGAAGGAAACATGTTCAGTGAGTAAAAAGCTCTCGGGTGCACGATCGTGCACTTTTAAACCCAACTAAAATTGAGTCACAGCCGTGCAACATTAGTGCACAGCCATGCACTCCAAATCACAAAATTCACGGGTGTGCAACTATAGCACACGCCCGTGTACACCAACAAATAAAAATCACGGTCGTGCAACCTTAACGCACAACCGTGTACATCCAATCTCTAGAACCAATTTCTGTCCCAATTTTATCACTCAGTCTCTCCCAAATGATTTCAGATGGCTAAAATTTTTGGTGAAGAGGTACACCAATGTGCTACGAGTCTAATGGTTCAAGTCTCATGTCAATTGGAGGTCTGGAGAAGAAAATATGGCCAAAAGATTAAGGGATGTTCAAAAAAATGTCTTCTTTCAGTAACCATAGAAGTCGCGATCGTGCTTTTCCATCAGATTTAGCACGATCACAACTTTTGAACTCAATAGAAAAGTCTAGATCATGCAGAAGCATGATCGTGCTTTTCTAGTTTCTTTACAGTGCTTTTCCTCTTCTCGTCCGATACAATTGTTCTTCTCTTCTTCTTCTTTTCTTCTACTCAAACCAAAATCTCTAACTTATATCAACCTCATTTTCGACTTCCATTAAGCTCTAAACATTCACAAACAACTCCAAAATCTAGATTAAAACAGCAACATCAAAAACAAAAAAATACATCATGCATCATCTTCACGCTTTCTGCACTTTTCTTCACTGCTGCATTTCTTCTTTCATTTTTCTGCATTTCCATCTTTTGCATATTCTTCATTCTCCTCTCTAACTTTCATTTTAATCATTCTCCCTCATACCCTGACATCATCTTACATCTATTTCTTAACTCATAACTCTTTTTAAATCATCTCTAAAGATACTCAAAAATTCACGCAAATGATAGCAACAAAGTAGAGCATATACTTAATTTTCTTCAACATTTTCTGCACTCATTTATACGCGATCTTAATGGCTTTTCAAACTCAATAATCATTTCAACACTCTCTTATAACATATTTATCATCAAGTCTGAAAAATCAACACATGTTATATACTGTGGCTTCTCACTCACGTTTCAGCATATGTACATTTTCATTTTATAACATCAACAGCTAACTAACATGATGCATGTTTCATCTTATATCACAATGAAAAACCATAAAATTTTTGCTTGTTTAAAGCTCTAAAATCTTCAAAATCACATGAACCCTAGCTTTCCAATAACCCGATCATCAACAGTCTGAGGTTGTAGAGTTAGGTATTTTAGTGATAGTGAAGGAGATAACAAAAAGAGATAGCAAGCAAAAAATGAGAGCAAGGCTCGCATTATAAGGGTGAGAAATCTTTGGAAGAAATGAAGCCTCCAGAAGATGGAGAAAGTCACGGGGAAGATATTTTTAGACAAGAACAGTAACTTAGTCCGTCTAGTTATAAGAACTTGACTTGGTCTTTCAAAGTAATTGCATGCTAAAACTTGAACTAGACAAGTGACACTTGCCACTTATCTAACATCTAAGGCTTTAATTAAGTTCTTATAAAAGTAGTCCTATAACTCTCATCTTTTCATTCCAGTCATCTCCAAAATTTTCAAAGTCATTTTTAACAATTCTCCAATATCATTTTATTCCTATTTCTATTTGCATCCATAAATTTACTTGCCAAGTGGCATTTTTCCTAGTACAATAATAATCAAAAATTTCGGACTTTATTCCTAAAATTCACAAAAAATTCAAAATCACTAAACACACTTTCCAATTAAAATTTTCAGTACACATAAACCACAATTCTCAATAAAATCACCTTTCACAAATAAGTCAATTATACCCAAAATGTGAATGACTACATGTACAGTCATTTTTATGTGTGCAAAATTCAAATTCATGTGCGTGTATGCTAACAATATGCATGAGTATGAAAATGCATTTTTCTTAATCTCTCATTGATATCACATGTACCGTATTTTTAGGTTCTAACTCTTAATATGGGAACGGGATGTTATGTACAAGCTTGATGTTAAATCTGAAGCAATAGTCATGATGATACTTCCATTGTTGAGACTAGTCAAAAGAAGGCTTGTCAGTGGGCTGGGCTGGGCCATCGAATTTTCAAATTGGCCGGAATGACCTGGCCTGTGATCCGTGGGCAGGCCGAGGTCAACAAATCTGTGGCCCAGCCTGGGAGGCCCGTCTAGGTCACAATAGCCCATCGGGCCTCAGTCGGCCCGATCATTAATATATTTTTAAAATTTTTATATTTTTATTTTAAGATATTTTGAAAAAGTTGTAGTTGTATTTTTTAAAATTCATAAATTATAAATTATAGCATAACCATTTATAGTAAAATGTAAGATGAAATTACCTATAAATTATACAAAAATATTTATATAAAATAAAATATATAAAATGCCAACCAATATATTTATTAAAAATATGTAGCAATGATAATGTTGTCATAATTATTCCCTACAAGCAAGTGAATTTAATTTTAATTTTGTAATTTTATTATAACAATTAATTATAATGTAAATGTAAAAACGTTATTATCTAAGTACAATGAATTTATTTCAAATATTATTTTACGTGTTTAATAAATTATTATATTTCTTTTTAATATGAATTTAAAAAAAATACGTTTATTAAGTTTATAATATAATATTTTCAAACTTTTAATGTTTTTATAAATTATATAAAAAATTCTTAATTGATGTAGTTGTTGAACTTTTAGTTATTGTCAATTTTTTAAACTTGTATAGTTGTATAAATATTATTGTCTTTTCATATTATATCTATTATTAAATAATCATTGTAAAATTTTATATTTTTATTACACATATTAAAAAATTAATTAATATGATAATTAATCTTAACACATTTAAACTTTTTTATTTTATTTTTCATATTGAGACAATGTATACATTATGCATATATGTATTTATATTAATCTTAAAATGAATTAATCACTTTATTAATCCTAATGTATCAATTCCAAAAGAATATATAAGTAATTGCGTTATAAAAACAAATATGTTCAGTACATTATATTGAAAATAGTTATTATTTTATTAAAACTAAAATACATTTTTAAATACTTTTGACATGTTTTTATAAACTATTTATTTTATTAATTTTGAAAATAGTTCTTTTACTTTTTTTCTAAAATCAATACATTCCAATTAATCTAAATTTATATTCATAATTTTTTTCTCCTTCCTAAATTCTAATATTAGAAGATTCATTCCTAAGTCACTCTAATTAAAAGTTTGTTAAGAGTAATTCCTTACTCGAAACCTTGATATAAGTTTTACTTTAAATCTTTCTCGTCCTTAGAGTGTAATAAGCAGACCATATTTCATAAAATTTATAAAATTTTCACCTTTTTTGTTTTAATAAATATATATTATGTCACAACTTTAAATTATAACAACATGTAATTATGATATAATAAAGTTATTAATTTATCGAATATTAAATTACAAAATATTTATATCTTTTTTTAAACCACTTAATATTTCATTTGAATAAAACTATAAATCATTAAATAAAAGTGTAACATCACTAACTTCTTAATGTTTTAATTAATATTTTAGGTATAATGACTAATGAGCTAAATATTAACACAATTTGCGTTCAAAGTCATTAAGTTAGGTTTATATTGAAGGGTGTTACATACATTTGCATATCATTAATGAGAAAATACATTTTAAAATTAAAATCTTGAGACATATTTATTGGTATGATTAATTAGGAAATTTTATCCAATTAATTATAAATTTGTATGAAAAGTCATTAAGTTAATAGTTATAGTTAAGAATTTCAATTCAATCAATTATGAATTTTAAATTTACTTAAATAATTTATTAATTATTATAAGAGAGAATTGATAAAACCAAATTCATATCTAAATCATTTTACGAAAAAGACACAATTTACAAAATTAAGATAATATCATGCTGGATAGACTGGAGAGTAGAGACTGAGAGAGCATTATCTAATTGACTAATTATACTTGTTGGTAAGATCGTCAACAATTTGGATCCAATCATTTGTATGTACAAACATTATATTTAGTAATATAATATTAAAATAAAAAGAATATTTAGTAATGTAATATTATATAAAAAGAAATTTAAATACCTTCATCTTCATATATTTGATCAAAATAACCTTCAATTGGTTGATTAATTTCACTAGTCCCCTCCGCATTAATACCTGTGTTTGTAGGAAAATAAAAAACACAATATTAGGTAAGATAATATAAAGATAGATAAAATAAATATATTATAAAGAAAATAATTTACCATCAATATCTTCATTATTTAACCAACTTTGAGCACACATATGAGCTTCTATAGTGCAATAATGAAGTCAACCATGATAAGGAGTAATGACCTGACCACTAGTACTAAATGCAGACTCTGAAGCAACGATTGATGATGGAATAGCTAACAAGTCCATGCAATGGCTTGTAAGATCGGATAATTATGTACAGACGTCTTCCACCATGACAACATATCGCCATAGTCCAAATCACTACATTGGAGTCAAACATCCACAATGATAAAACATGTTTTATGTTGGACATAATGCTAAAGATATAGTGCAAAGTTAGATATTTTGTTCTTGAGAATAATTCTGTTCAATTATTGAATAATTTCAACTTCATATAAAGTTCTCTAGCCAAGTCCCATTAATCCTCTGATGGTATATAGGTATAATGAGAATCTCTTTCGGCTAGTCTAATAAATAGCTGAGCATATGGGATTGCTAACTTTAATATCTTAAAGGTTGAGTTCCATCTAGTAGGACAATCCAAAACTAACTTCTTTGAATTTGGAATGCATAAAATTTGCATATCTTCAAAAGTTTCAACTCTTTTAGGAGTTGCATTCCAATATAAAACACTATTATGAATGCATTCTATTGCTTTCTTTATCGTCTCCAACCTAACCTTCACAATCAAGTTAAGAATATGTGCAAAACAACGCATATGAAATAACTTACCTCCAGCTAATAAGCTCCCAACCTACATCTTACCCTTCAATTTCTCAATCATAGCATCATTTGTGCTACAATTATCAACTGTGATGGAGGATACTTTGTTGTTGATGTTCAAATTCATCAAACAATCGTTCAACATGTTTGCCAATTTTCACTTGTACGTGGTGTCAGTACATAAATGAACCTATCATGAAAAAGCTTACCAACATGAATCATAAATTCATAAAATAATGAAAAAAGTAAATGATAATAATAGTAAAGAATATAAATTACGTCAAAAGTCTGTTGCATAACTTCCAATCATTATCAATATAATGTGTTGTCACAGCCATGTAACCCTTCTTTTGGTTATCGACTATCCACATGTCCGTTATTATAACAATTCGTCCTTGAACAATTGACAATGCTCTTAATGTTTCTCTCTTCTTGTCCTTATAAATTTTGAAAATATCATTTCTTAATGTATTCTGACTTGGAACCTTGAAAGTCGATTGGAGTGAATTAAGAAATATCCTGAACCTCTTGCTTTTAACCATAGACAATGGTTATTCATCTCCAATAACCATATTAGCTATCAAAATTCTGATCTTTTGCTGTCAAAAGTTGTTACGGTCATTTCATTCTTTCCTTTCATAAGGTTAGGGGTCAAAAATGTTTGACCACCTAAAACCATCTTCTTTCCAGTACATGATTCTATATATCTCTTTAAATGAGACGTTCCACCTTTCAAACCACTTGAATACAACTTATGACAATAATAGCACTCTGCTTTTTCAATTTTGTCGATCGATATAGTCTTCTTAAAGTGATTCCAAACTTCACTTTTATGTTGGCTAACTTGAGTTTTATTTGAACTTCTATCGTCACTTGGTGTCAAGATAAAAGTTTCCACTTCTACCTCCAGTATTGGATTAAAACTCTCAACTGAAGGAATATGCTCATCCATCTGACAAAAAACATAAAAATACTTGAGGTTAGAAATAAAAATGTATTAAAAAATACACATTCTTAATCAAATTACTTTGCCTAGATTCTAGTTAAAATATTCCATATAAAACAAAATGTTCAAGAAAATCAAAGAATGTCCAAACTTTGAATATGCTATAATGTCCAAGTAAGTTAAGTTGATGTATGCTAGACATTAAAGTGGTTCTCCGATGTATATTTCGTAAACATTAAAGTGGTTCTCCAAGTAAGTTAGTGGAATATGGTAGAACTTTGAAGGTAAAAGGGCCTACCCAATGCATGATGTGCCATCCAAGTTGGCTCTTCAACTGTTTATAGAATAACTCCAAGCTAATCCTAAAGGTCAACTCTGGCAATTGAAAATATCCTAATACTAATCCTATATTAGCTTAATTATATGTCAAGTACCTCATAATCAGTGGAAAAAACCATCTAACATGTTCGTTTATATAACCACAATACATGTATAATTGTGTCTCGAAATTATGAGGATGTATCACAAGGTTTAGGGACTGAAAAATAATCATCAATAAAGATTCAATTTCAAAAGTATTAATTCATAAATGTTCTTATAAAGTAAAGAAAAGGATTTGGAACTAGCTATAGCTAGCCATGGATATCATGAAGATTAAGCTAGCCAATAAAGCTAGAAGTCAAAAGGGCAAAGTGGTTTCTATTTGAAACCATTAACTTAGAGGGTGGTGAGAGTAAGGAAGAGGGTGAGGTGTGGGAAGTTGATATGTATATGAATCATTCCTTTATGTTCTTTAACATCTCACATTTTCTATTTCTTTAGCCTTAAGTTTCTTTGGACAATATATTAACTAGAATGAGGAATTTTTCTTGTATGACATACCAATTTCGTTTGTTGTGTATCACGATCCCGTTGTATTATTTGAATGATCCACTAGTAGTAACAGAAGGCAAGCTGTTATGCTCCTACAAAGAGAGTTACACAAAACATTAAAAAAATTTGCGAGTTTATGAGCATTAAAGTTAGCAATTTTACATACGAACTAAGATTTGATATTTTGGATTTACCAAGAACAACATACACATTGGTAGAAATTAAGTTCTCAAATCAGTCAGTGATCCATAGGCTCAATAGTAGTCTTAAAGAGGAGGATATAATCCTTGTCAACGAAAAAATACAAGAATCCTCCTATGGAATGTGTTACGTACGAACCAAAGCTGGTTCTAACTATACAGTGCCAAGCTGGTCTATATGCAAAGTCAATTTCTTGTTAGGGGAAGCAACAAATAGAATAAGTTGGTTTTTGATGGCCCTTCTGTGTGGATAAGTATATTACAAACCAAACTATTCCACAAATCACTTAGGAAATAAGAGTGAATACAACCTAGGCTAGGCACCCCTTGCACAGAGATGAATGGTATTACTACATTTAATTTCATACTCCAATTCAATATAACTACAGAGAAGAACATCTCAACTTTGAAGTGGAATTTTATCATGGAAAAGATGAATGCAACATAACACCAACTACTTAATATGATATGCTTCTATGCTCTTATAATTGAGCGATTAATAAACTAATCCATTGATGAGCGAGAAAATATGATTCGAGACAAATGAGATGGCATGGCCATGTTGGACCCCGAACTTTTGGTGAAAATTTGAAATATTAAAATGAATTTAAATGAGAAAGAAATTGGTGAGAATTTAAGGAAATTTGATGAAATAAAAAAA